>JAFVLL020026053.1:0-12056 GCA_021397915.2 Tor tambroides
CAGTTATAATCATCAAAATTAAAAGAAATAAACACTTGAAATATATCAGTCTGTGTGGAATGAATGTATACATTATACAAGTTTCACTTTTTGAATGGAATTAGTGAAATAAATCAAATTTTTGATGATATTCTAATTATATGACCAGCACCTGTATATATATATATATATATATATATATACACATACAACTACTGTTTTAAACATGCTGCAAAAATGCTGTTTTAAAAGTAGTCAAATGCAATGTTTGCATTCAAAGGTCTTATCAGAAATATACTACATGAACTGAAATCAAAAAAAAAGAAAAGGATAAATAAATATAAATATATAAATGTATTTATTAGGGAGAATGTAAACCATCATTAGTGTGAATCTACCAAAAACTATTCCACTTTTGCATAGTTCGTTACATCAAATTCTGGCAATTCCATAATCTTTCCCATCAGTGATATTGATTGTAAATTGTTGTGCATATGCATATATTTCAAAGTAATGTGTTACAACATAATCTAAATAAATTACATCTGACATGAATAATGTTTGTATTTATAGGATTTTCACACATTCCTTTCTGTGAGAAACATAATAGTGATATAAGGTGTGTTAGTGCACTTAAAAATATATAAATGACAAACAAATTAAAAAACTGAAAGAATCTCATTTTTAAGAGCCTTTTTTTGTTGAATTGGCTTTAAATATCTCTTCACATTATATTAAATGAAAAAAACAATGCAAAGACAGTGGCATACAACAGCTGATCTTCAAAGACATCATTTCATCCTCAGGGTGTAAAATAACATGGCATGCTCACTTTGCACCTGTTCAGGTGCTCACTGTCAGTCTTTTTTGTAGGTGTAAGATAGAGGAAGTCATCAGGTAGACGCCACAACAGATCAGACATTGTTGCTGTTCTCAAAACCTTTTCCAAAGCTCGTCATGCAGAGCTAAATTACGTGATCCAACATCTGCATGGACTCCATGATGGCCTCATCCTGAACAAATATAGTTGGTAAAAAAAACAACAACAAAGAACATATTAAAGGAATAGTTAATACAAAAATGGAAATCTGCTCAACATTTCCTCATTTACTCATGTAGATGAGTTTGTTTCTTCATCAGATTTGGAGAAATGTAGCATTACATCACTTGCTCCTCTGCAGTGAATGGGTGCCGTCAGAATGAAGGCCCCGATATACTTCAAACGAAGTTTGTTTTCGTTCTTCGTTTGGGGGCAAAAAGAAGTTCGAAAAGGCTGAGCGACGGTATACTGTTTTCAAACACTCCGACACCCCCGCGCTGCTGGAGGCAGGGTGTAGATTAATGCTCGCGCATCTGCCTTAAACACAACAACGATGCAATGAAGGTGTATCTAGGTCTTTTATTAAACTGGATAAATTATTACATGTTTTTATATTTTATGTGGTGTCATGATTTGATTAAAAACAAAGGTTTATTATTGTATGTTCTTTTGGCATTTCATTTGTATACATTTAAAATTTGCTTATTGAAAGAACAGCAGCAGCAGCAGTATGGTGTAACATTTATTTGAAACACTTGTATTTGGTACTTGCTACAATATATCTTTACTCTTTCCTTTCATTCTTTCCATGGCCTTGGAAAACTTGATGTTTCTCTACGTCGCTTTTTGCATAACTGATTTCTTTCTAGGAATGAAATGCTTTCTCTGAATCTTTAAAGTCTCTCCGCGAGCAATCGTACAGGTGCGGAAATATTTGTGGCAGTTCAGTTATTCGACACAGTGTATTTATGTTGCTAGTGACTTGGAGATGTTGTTCCTCCGCCTGACCTTTGTTGAATGAGAAACAAACCGGGAAAAAAAAAAATTGCGCGTCAAAGAAGGCGGAGGTCCCGAACCCACCCACCGATTGCGTAATCGCCACGGACCAATGGTAGCTCAAAAGTGTTTCGAAGCCAAAACAAACTCCGCCAGAAAGTTCGCTTTGGTGGGCTGTATCGAACTGCCAAAACGAACTCAAAACGAACTTCGTTTCGGCCTGATTTTGTTCGAAATGACGTCAAATCAGTTCGTTCTTCGATTTCGTTTGAAGTATATCGGGGCCTTGAGAGTCCAAACAGCTGATAAAAAATCACAGTGTTTGTTTAAAGCATGTTTTGGACTGTTTTTGCTTGTAAACAGTTCTATGCATATTTCTCTCCTGATTCTGACAGTATGACTTTTCATTGGAGGAAACTTTATTATGGAACATGGACTTGTATTTTGGCCAGAAGCGACAGTTTGAAGTTAAGAACTTAGTGATGGATTTGTTTCTTAAAAACGCACAGCTTTTGTCTTCTCAAGTCATTAACTGATGGACTGGAGTGGTGTGAGTTAATTGTAGATTATTGTGATGTTTTTATCAGCTGTTTGGACTCTCATTCTGATGGCACCCATCCACATCCATTGGTGATGCAATGCTACATTTCTCCAAATCTGATGAAGAAACAAACTCATCTACATCTTAGATGGCCTGAGGGTACATTTTCAGCAATTTTTTTTTTTTCATTTTTATTTAACTATTCCTTTAAATATCATTGCAGGTAATGTAGACAGTACTCCTAATTAATTTTACTTATGTTTGGAGTGTTAATTTTAGACCCTGGATACACCTTAGTTGTGTCTTTATAATGAGTAATCACATTCTAAAAACAAAAGATTTTTATATAATACCAAAAGCATAAAAAATATAGAAATCAGTATCAGTAATTAGTTTTTGCGTCGTCCTTATACCTTTTGACACGATTCCAGGAACTCCTCCATTGTGACGACTCCATCATTGTTGCGATCCATTTTCTGAGTGCAAACAGATAAACAATCAATAAATGACAAATCTGAGACCTAGTATTATGCCAGAAACATGGCATGCATTAGAAGTTTAAAAGAAATAATAATTAGAATAAATATTAGTTTTATGTATTTTTTTTCTTTTGCTTTACTAAGGCTGCATTCAGTTGATCAAAAATAGCAAAAACAGTTATATTATGAAATATTTTTACGATTTAAAAGAACTCTTTTCCATTTGAATATATTGTAAAATGCAATTTATTCCTGTGAATCAAAGCTGAATTTTCAGCATCATTACTCCAGTCTTCAGGGTCACACGATCCTTCAGAAATCAGTCTAATATGCTAATGAAAGAGACAGAGACAGTAAAAAAGACAGCTTTCTTGAAGGTACCTGGAAGAAACTTTCGACATGTTCTCTAGGTGCGCTGTCCATCATACACGGATGCGTATACTTCCCCATCATATCATAAATAGACTTCATAATATCATTCATCTCCTAAAACAGACAGGATAATTGAACAAATACAGTAATGGATTCACATAAATGACCAGTTTATGCACCAGAATAAACCTTAAAATACACAATTTAGTGTGACAATAGTGATAATGTACCTCTTTAGTGATACAGCCATCTTTATTAAGATCATACAAACTAAAGGCCCAGGACAGTCTATCAGTAACAGTACCACGCAAGATGATTGACAGACCAACCACAAAATCCTGAAGCCAATGAGAAATCAGAGACCAGTTAGTGAAAAATGCAACATGATGATAACAGCGAATCATCTATTGATTTGACTATAAAATCCATTTTTTTTGCAAACAAAAATAAATAAGAAATAACATCATTGCTAAGGTAGCACAAAATACATTGACTTTAAGATGCACATTTTACATATTAATGTATATTACTATATGCTTTGGTATATTAATTATATTTAATCATATAAAGTATATGAATAAACAGCAAACTGACCTCGAAATTTACTGCTCCATTTTTGTGTCTGTCAAAAGCCTCAAACAGGAAATGTGCATATGCGCTAGAATCTTCAAACGAATGAACAAAACACACACACAGAGGGGTTTATAAAGGCCTCTTTAAATTCAATTAATTAAAAGATTGGAACAAATTAACTGATTTAATTAGCTTCATGAATTAATTCACTCACCTCCATGAGGAAAAAAGTGAGAGTAGATTAACTTAAAAGTCTCTTCATTTACTAATCCAGTGGGACATTCCTACGGCACATAAAAATACTCATAAAAAAGTACAGTATATTGAACAATATTTCAGTATTTAATATATTTAATAACAATGAAACGATTTGAGAAAATAATCGTAAAAAGGGACAGAGCCCTTTAATATGTATCCAACACACAAAGAAGAAAACTTCGTAAGCGTAACCTAGCCACGGAAAACCCACCCCGATTTCATGAGAAAACGTATTTTACGAGAAAACCAATATTTTACAAAATTGCAGTTTCATACAAATTCATACAATGTGATTTGTTGGAAAACTAATTATAGTGTGGACCTAAGCTAAAATATAACACGAAAAATAGTTTCGAAAAAACAGTTACGCAACTATCATGCGACTGTTGGAATTTGGAAAAAGCACATTTTTGCAAAGAGTCGGTCAACAAACCCACAAACCATGAGTAATCTTTCTCAGTTCACATGTGGAGAGACTAACCAATCACAACAGAGGTGATTTACATTTAGAAGTCTTAAAGGTGCAGTAACCCTTTTATGCTTGATTAATTCTAAGCGTAGGCGAGAAGCATTAACACATGTTAAAAACTGTATTATTGTATATCAATATACAAACTTATTGTCGAGTCCATCAAACCAGTAGGGATTTTATAAAGTCATTAACAGAAAAGTTTCTTACACTTTTGAAACTTCTATAGAGGATTTGTAGTTCTGTTTTGGAGAATTTGGTCTGTTCCATCATTTTTTCCAGACTGTCCGGTCTGTAGCACACAGTGGCAAGCTCAAAATCCTCCTCTATACTGTCTATATGACAGATGAGAAGAAACAAATATTATACGGAAAACTGCAAATGCATACTGAATTCATTTTAGAGATATGTATAATTAGTTACAGACGAAGAACATGAGGAAAGGAAAGCGACAGACAGTCGGTCACTTGCTTTGCCTGACAGTTGGTGTGGAGTCCACATGACAGCACGGCAGAAGTTTGAGGAAGCGCTGCTTCATGTTCTTTTTGCTCTGGCCTGAGGGAGGGTTACCTACAAACACAAAAAAACATTGGGAAACTGCTTAGCTATGCAAAAGTGCTTAGTAAATCATTTAAATTCTATTACAAAGACACAAAACTTTTCGCGGTCCGTCACAGTCAGTTGGCACAGTTTGCTGCTCTGGCTTTGATTCAAAAATGAATCGGATCACTGAATTTGGAGAACTGAATTTCCCCCAATTATAAAATAAAAGAATATGAGCACACACTTTTCTCTGACCCTTTTGAGTTTACCGGACATGGCATTTGATATCAGTATGAAAAGCCCATACAGTTGGGACAAATTGCCAATAACATTAAAGGCGCGTTCATATTAGAGCAATTTTCGTGGGGCAAAGTATTAAGTGAAGAATTAAGCAATGCAGGTTATTTCCAAAACAAGCATCTTTATAATGGAAAACGTGACAAATTCAACAAAATTATGCAATGTTAAATCTGCTAAGGGAAATTCGTCCCTCACGGTAAACTTCCTCAGAAGTGGATTGAAATCAGTGCATTTTGCCTGCGGAATTTAAAGCAATCCAAAGGTAAAGTTAAAACAATATCTCACAAACAGTGCTGTTTTAATATTCAGACCAACAGATTGTGTGTGCGGAATTGCTTTAATACAACAGTCTTAAATTTCAATAAAGTTAAGTATCAAATAACTAATTTAGACACAACATTGTCAGTTGTTTTGTTTAATTTTCAACTTTTTCAATCTCAAAGCGAAAAACAGAATCAATTGCGTTCCTGAATGATTGAGTAAATGGTTGAACGAATCGCTCATAAAGTCAGGCGCTTATTTTGTTCCCGATCAGCCTTTTGAACGAATCGTTTGGATGAATAAACACAATCAGTTGTCGCCACCTACTGATGTAACCTGCAAAAACGTTCACTGAAAAAAATCCTCACAAACACTCTGGAACGCGCAAACACAGATAATTAAGCCTATGAAAGTACGGCCCATGGAAACAAACCAAACTCTAAAGTTAACGTCAGTGAGTCATAAATAAAACATCAAAATAAAAGTCAGGGACAAAAGCAAAATGACAGAAATTATATTCAGAACAGACCTTAAATCCGTTTCATCGAGTGTGTTCATTACTGAGCTTTATTTGCGTATCTATCATCAGCTGACTTCACGAGACTTCATTTTGGTGAATTATTTCAAACACCTGTTCCTCCAGAGCTTATTTATACTGGCATGGAAAAACAAACAAAACCAACACTACATTAAACGCACAGCGCATGCGCACAGGTGCATACAGCCCTTAGAAAATACTGGTGCACATCTGCAGCAGCACAAACAGCCCCACATACAGTATACTGTACATCAACAAATATGGAAAGAATTGCCAAATTATTATTTATGTACTCTGGATTGTGGCAATGATATGCACACTATCCCAGTAAACTTGGTTACATGTTAAAACACTTTCACAACATTCCCCCATTTACCATAGCATGCATAAAATGTCTAAAAGACAGCTAAATATCTGTATCAAATTTAATCTTAACACGTTTAGAAAGCCATGTTTTTGCATATGTCTGGTTTCAGTTGTTCCTTAACTTCAGAACACATTTTAGTATGAAAGCTGATCAAGATTTATCTGTTAAAATGTTCACACATGCATATAGTGAATGAGACCCTAATTTCATTATTTTTGCAGTTCCATTTAGTGACACTAGAGGCACCAAAATTACACTTTTTCTGCTTTAAATACCAGCTTCTCACACAGTTCAGGAATAATTTAGGCCCCTTCGTCCAGGCAGATCAGGTGTTTTTCAATAGTAATTGATTTTAAAATCCCTCAGATTGTCATTTGGATGAAAATTTGGAAAAACATTTGGTTTTTTTGTTCTTCAGTCTCTCATTTGGAGCTACTGAGAGTATTGACAGACATAAAGGAGCGCATGAAGGGCGAAACCAAGATGGAGACAACAACAAAACTGGCTAGCTGATCTGAATCCTTAAAAAGGGCATAGAGGTGAATAAGATCCTGAAAAAAGATAAAGATAAATGATAAAAGAATTCAGAAATAGAACTTTCTACAGCTCAACCAGGTGACCATCTATCTATCTATCTATCTATCTATCAATCAATCAATCAGTCTATCTATCTATCTATCATGGACCACCATGGTACTTTTTGTAATGTCTTCATTAGCATGCATTACATATGTTTTATAGGCTACTGTAAGCTAGATTGACCAAAGGCAACAGTACAGCTGTGACATTGACAAAGAGGAAGCCTGACTATAAAATGAAAGGTTATCAATTATTCAAGCAATGTTATAAAGCCCTTGTTATGACAAGATGTGAGACCATGAAACGAGTGAAAGAGTCAAGTGATTTATTCAGACCTATTTAGTTCATTTGTTGGGGAATTATTAGTTGGTTGACAGGTAAACTGGAATCATACATTTAGTAAGTTGATTAACTAGTTAGTCTGGCAGTGATCTCACTGCAAAAATAGGAAATCTAAATATGAATAGAATGTAGGTTTAGCATTATGCAAATTGCACAGAAAATTAGCTAGTTAAAAATATGTTAGTCACCTAAATAACGTGATATTTTATTTACTTAGTAAGTTGGCTTGTTACTAGTTCGTTAGTAAGGCAGAATTCAAAGCAAAACAAAGCAATCAAAATGTGAACCTGATGTGTTGGTATTTTGTCAAGGTCAGAAATTTGTGATAGCGGTATTAGTCCTATTATTGACTGCAGTGTCTCAATATCCGAGGTCATAACAACTGCAGACATAATAATTATATTATTAACAAAATGCCTTTTAAAATAGCTTGAGGTAGAGTTTAACATGTCAACTACCAGTATAGTCTACATACAGCCGTGCATAGCTTGTTAATTTCTTTAAAACATGAAACACGAAACGTGATAATTTAGCTCAATTGAAGCACACTAAGTTAAAAAAAAAAAATGTGGGAATAAACAATCGATTCCGAAGAGATTACATCAATCCAAATCCTGTGTTATACTATACTGAAATAATGTAGTAAATAACATTGAAAATATCCAAAATATAATCATAAACATGGAGAAGCTTACATTGTACGTTTCGTGATTTGAGAAGCGATAGTTAGCCGCTTATAAATATGCGGACAGAATTGGTTAACTTACCCGGGGAAATATGTCCAGTGATCATTTTGAAAAGTGAAAACAAACTAAACAACTAAATGTCTGTCAGCAACAGTTTAGCGAACATACAGTCTGTAATCTACAAGCAAAGGCAGCCAACTTTATCTGAGAGCATACAAAAAATATGACACTTCTATAAATTGCGCGATGTCGCGGTAATGATTGATTCGTGTGTCATTTTAAGTGCTCTTACCTGTCAGCAAGTCATTGGATCCGTCACATTCTCCAGAAGTATTCAAACTCTCATCTCTAGATTTCACCTTCATTTTGCCTTCCCGCGAAATACAGTCAGAGAAAAATACCTTTAATCCCTTTAGAGTGAGAAATGATATTGAGTTATCTGTCTGCCAGCAAATGTAAGTGCAAGGCTTTTTAGAGAGTGAATAATGTTGTTATATTTCCATTAGAATTTCCCGTCGGTCGTCAGCTGAATTCGCTCCAGTATCCGGTTCATTCATGTGTAGACTGTTTTGACTCTACTATCAAAGTCAGTCCTTCTCTGTTAAAGAGTCTCTGCACCGCCTTGCTGCCATCTGCTCTGCCCTGCTGCAAAATGAATGAACCTGCTCGGTGAATCAGGACTTCGTGTGTCCAAAACCGAGTCAGCAGCGCGTTTGGGCATCATCATTGGCATGGTCCAAATCACATCAAACTTCAAAATTACACATTACAGCATCAGCAGAAGCTATTTTAAACACATTCCAAAGCATTTTTGGATCTTTGCAAAACAATTCATTTTGGCACTTTCCAAATCAATTAACTTTTCAAATCTAAAGCAGCCTATTCTGATTCAAAAACTTTTCTGTTCATTCCAACAAATTCCAACTCATTTTCGGCATGTTACAAATAATACTTTTTGGTGCATTCCAAATCAAAAGATTTTTTCAGTGTTAATAATCAAAATAATGTTGAATTCTGAATAAAAATTACAATCAAAGCATTTCTGCATATTCTAAGTCAAAAGCATTTTTACACATTCCGATCAAAAGCATTTTTCGGCACTTTGAATCTAAACTTTTTTTTTTTCAACATTCCAAATCACAAGTAGGCTATCTTTACATATGCCAAATTAATGCCTTTTTTTTCAACATTCCAAATCAAAAGCATTTTTACACATTCTGAATCAAAAGCATTTTTCTGCACTTTGAATCTAAACTTTTTTTTTTAACATTCCAAATCAAAAGTATCTTTACATATGCCAATTTAATGTTTTTTTTTCAACATTCCAAAACAAAGTCATTTTTACACATTCCGAATCAAGAGCATTTTTATACAGTCCAAATCAAAAGCTTTTGAAATATTCTGAATCGAAAGCATTTCTAAATATTCCAAAATTTTTACACATTTTTACACATTCTGAATAAACAGCATTTTAAAAGACCAAATCAAAGCCATTTTTACACATTCCGAATCAAAAGATTTTTTTTTTTTTTTTTTACACATTCTGAGTCAAATGCATTTTTAAATATTCCAAATCCAAGCGTTTTTGGTAAACAAATTCTGAATCAAAAGCATTTTTACACATTCATAAAATCATTTTTTGGCCTTTTCCAAAAAGTAATTTTGTGCACATTCCAAATCAAAAGCTTTTTTCTGCACTTCAAATCAAAAACATTTTTTTAAACATTGATTCCAAAATCAAAATTACCCCCTCCCCCCTTTTAGAGCATTCTGAATTCAGGTGGGCTGTAGCAACCTGATCTCACTGGAAAACTGAACAATTTTACAAGGCAAATCATACAAAAGGGCAGTCATGGCCTAATAGTTAGAGAGTTGGGCTTGTAACCTGAAGGTTGCCGGTTCAATTCTCGCACCAGCAGGAATTGAAGGTGGGGATTGTGAATGAACAGCACTCTCACCACCTTCGATACCATGACTGAGGTGCCCTTGAGCAAGGCACCAAGCCCCTAATTGCTCCCTGGGTGCTGGAGCAATGGCTGCCCACTGCTCTGGGTGTGTGTTCACGGTGTATGTGTGCATTTGTTCACTATTCACTGCTGTGTGTGTGCACTTGGATGGGTTAAATGCAGAGCACCAATTTCAAGTATGGGTCACCATACTTGACAATACGTCATGACTTTCAAAACATTCAATTTTGACGAAAGAAGCATGGAAGGTTCACCCCTAAACATAACTGTCACTGGGGCATAAGATCATATGAAAACATATGAACGATCCACCAATTTGCCAAAATGTAAAACAGTTATGTGAGGTGCCGTTTTTTGGCATTGCTTGCTCAATCTCCCAAAATACCTTTTCTCTTCAAATGAGTCTTCCAAATGCCTAAATAATATAAATAAATCATTCATTTCCTGTGGTTCAAAATTTTGCACATATTTAATATTTCATAGACCAGAGCCACTAGTGCAAGGATGAAAGACTTATATTTAGTTTTTGTCTTGAACTATTTTTAAACTACACTTCTCCAAAAAAAGAATTATCTTCTCTTCAACTGAAAGCTGTATTAATGACACAATACTATTAGGATGTATATATAACTGTTAGGATGACTGTATGAATCTGTAAGCATCTTCTGATATATCATTAGGTTTATATTTATCCGTCTGAAAACATGAGACCAAAGGAAAGGACATGAGCTGACAGCCCTGCTTCTAGATCTGAGCATTTCAGACGCTCTAATAATAAAACAGAAGTCATTCCACTTTTCATGCGCAGAAAATAATGTTCAACACTTTGTAGGGCCCGCATTTTGTAATAAAAAAGGTTTCGATTTTAAGACCTGCCACATTGTGATCAAACTCAGATGAGTGTTATTTTAGATACTTTTCATGGACATAACGTAAGATTGTGCCGAGGATGTTAAAGAGTCAAACTGAAGGTAGCGTTTCAGTCGAGGTTTGTCAGTTAATTCATGATTTAGCATTCTTTAAAAAAAAGTCTTCATTCTTACTGGTAGCAAGTCAAAGAACGTTATGATGGATACTATCAAGTAATCTGGAATGTAACGATAACTATACTGCAGGAACACTCATCTCTAATCCTGCTAATACATTAATGCATATAGTACTCAAAATGGAACTTGCAACATAGTTATATTTATAAATGACCACTAAAAACACTCCCAAAACATCACCCAAACCTTGACTAGATCTAATTGATTATTCAAATACAGCAGCCAATGGCAAGTCTCCAAGGGCAGACTATTGCAATATTTATATTTTTGTGTTAGAAGTAATGTTGTTTATTAAAATTACATATACATTTTTATTTCGGTAACACTTTACAATAACGTTCCAATGTTAGTTAATGTTTTAACTAATATGAATGAACAATGAACAACAATCCATTTATTACAGTATTTATTCATCTTTTTAATGTTAGTTAAAGGGGTCATATGATGTTGCTAAAAAGAACATTATTTTGTGTATTTGGTGTAATGCAATGTGTTTATGTGGTTTAAGGTTCAAAAAACACATTAATTTCCACATACTGTACATTATTGTTGCTCCTCTATGCTCCACCTTTCTGAAACGCGTCGATTTTTACAAAGCTCATCGTTCTGAGAAGCAAGGCATGCTCTGATTGGCCAGCTATCCAGTGCATTGTGATTGGCCGAATACCTCAAGCGTGAGACGGAAATGTTACGCCCCTCACCATATTGTGATGCTGTGTCCCAGCGCGACGAGACGAAAACAATAAAACCCATTACAAACGAGGCATTTGTTGCATCCAGTGGGGACATAATTACTGATTATAAAGACTTATACTGTCTTTTTACGCGCGTTGCATCGCGCCGCGTAAACATTACCACGTCTGCATTTGTGATCGGAGAAACACAAACAACAAGCACTACTCTACACTGCTCAAAACTCACGTTTGAATCGTCAGTGGCA
>JAFVLL020026054.1:0-7500 GCA_021397915.2 Tor tambroides
GAAAGATCAAAAGGATAAATAATGCAGATTTATTTTCACAGCCACCTTTGCTCATATTTACCAAGGGTGCCAATATTAGTGGAGGGCACTGTATACTAAAATAGTTGCCGAAATGTGAGGGGTGTACTCACTTTTGTGAGATACTGTACATGAACACTGAGCTGGGAGATTCTTCTGATTTATTGGTTCATTCAAATGTCATGTATTGCTATGGTTTTACTGAAGAATCAAGGTTATAAAAATATTAGCAAGCGTTACAATTAGACATTAGGTCAATCCGCCAACGCTAAGAGGTAATGGGACTGAAGGGCTGATTGATCATGGCAAAAATCATAATCATGATTATTCTGGTCAGTTTTGTAATTTGTAAATTATTTAACATGATTACAAGTAGGCCATATGACCAAAACTTTATATGAGTGATTAATTTAAAGATAGCAATATATATCAAATATATATTTTCTGTAAATAAGGTTGCTATGACATCTAAATTTTAGATAACAGCAAAATTGCAAAACTCTCAGTACCACAGCAGAATACGTAACTCATATAAGTAAAAAAAAAAAAGAAAAGTCCTCAAAAATTGTTGCAAAATAATTAAACAGTCGATACAATAAAACCAAAACAGCAAAGGATAAATACTACAGAAAAAAAATACAAATGAAACAAACAGCACTTTAAGTTTTTTACGCAAGTCTGAAGTATTCCGCCAACAGCCTACTAGCCTAGAAATCAAATATTCGAATATAAAATAAAACTGTAAGAATTAAACTTGCTTTGTTTCTTATTAAAGCTACAAAAGTCCTTCAGTCAAGAGCAGTGAGTGATTATCTTTGTCTTTTGTTGTTTGATTAATATTAAGCACACAGTCGGCAGCAGGAATATTAGACTGCTGTCACTTTAAAATCCAATTTACTGTTACGCACGTATTTTCATTCTCAACTGTTTATGTTCACGTAAGACGTAACTGACGAGGGTTTACGTAAATGCTCACTAAGTGCCACATTTTGACAGTTTTGCATGTATTTGACCATTTAGGCATGCACCTAAACTAAAATTTGACTTTACTTGTCCGTGTTCTGTGTCGGAGCGCATGCACAGAAATCCTCCTAATGAAGAGTTCAAGTTCTCTTTCACACTTTTAAAAACATGAATAAATCTAATAAACTAATGAATCAAGCACATCCCATTTTGAAGTTTTTTTGCACGTGAAGTTTTGGCTTTTAGCGAAAGCGCTGCATTTTTAGACGATGTTTCATGAACGAGATGCTGCAAAAGACGCGAGATGCGCCACAACGATCAAGCGCATGTTTACACAGAAAAGCAACGTAAAAGCAGCAATGCTGCTGTTTTCATTCACTGTTAATAATCATCCATTACTGCTGTTATACTGACAGTCAGAACGAGTTTGAATTGACTGAGTCGACCTCTGAAACTGAATGTTTTGTCTATGAAATATTAAACATTTTTTGTTTTACGTTATTTCTGAACATATAGGATATGTTTCAGGCAATATTTGCATCATGCATCTTTTCTGAAAAGATATTTAACAAGTGAATTTGTTGTACATTTACACCATTTTCAATTGAATTTTCATTAACACTCAAAGCCTTTATATATAATGCATTATAAAAATAGTTTTAATGCATTAATTATGCATTGTAATGCGTCTTGACACGACAAGCAAATCTTCAGATATTAGAATTAGTGCTGTCAAACGATTAATCGCGATTAATAGCATCCAAAATAAAAGTTTTTGTTTACATAATATATGTACATGTACTTAGGTTATTTATTATATGTATATATAAATACATACACATACAGTATATATTTAGAAAATATTTACACATATATACATTTATATATTTGTATTATTATATTTTATATTATATATAAATATATTTAATACATAAACATTTTTCTTAAATATATACATGCATGTGTTTGTATTTATATATACAAAATAAATATACACAGTACACACTCATATATGTAAACAAAAACATTTATTTTGAATGCGATTAATCACGATTAATCGTTTGATAGCACTAATTAGAATGCATTTTAAATTTGGTTACAAGTATATAAGAAAAGATATAATGCATTACAACATACATTATGTAAACCTTTATAATGCGTTATACATAAAAGCATTAAGTGTTACCGAATGATCTTTAACCAAATGGTTTTAAGTTTTTAATCAAGAAAATGTTACTTGAATCATGTTGTAGTTACGTTTTCTAAACTTCAGGAGCTCCTGTGAGACTAAAATACTCAACATCTACATCTGTAATGTGGGTGAAACATATACCAGCCCAAAACCACCAAAACTGAGCAGAACCAGCGTGAACTTCCTGAAAAGAAGAAGCTAAAACTGAAAACTATTCTGGATGAGATTCATCCACGTAGCAGCGACTAAACACAGCGACAGTCATCTGAATCTGAATGTCACTGATGCAACAGACAGCAAAATCATGGAAAACACTCTTATAACTCCTCAGTGAAGCATCGGCGTGTCTGTAGTGGGAATAAGTGTGTGAATCGCTCAGATGAGTCTGATGCAGAAGAGTTTCTCTTACAGTTTTCGTCCTGTGCGACGCACTGCAGCGGGATCCCAAAGAAAGACGTGTAGCTGTCGTTGTACCAAACCAGGAGCTCGGTTCCTCGAGGAATATCTGCACACGCCCGGTAGAAGATACACGACCTGAAACATTCAAACACAATGCTTAGAAAACAAAATCACATCTGACCATACAATGACTATAAAAGTATATCAAATCATTCATTGTCAAGCTTGAATTTATCATCATCCTTGATTTAGTCTCATCCAGAACATGTAACATGTTGATGAAACTAAAAAAAGCTCACATTAAATAAACTGTTTTTAAAACAAAATGTACATTTAAATGTATTTAATGAAATTACTCTGTGTAAATCCATTATAAAATATATCAAATCATTCATTTTCCTCTGGCATGGTCTTGATGAAACTACATTTTTTAATAATAAACTGTTTATAAAACAAAATGTACGTTTAAAATGTATTTAATAAAATTACTAAAAAAATATGTAAATCCATAATAAAATATATCTGTCACGAATCGGGTCCATGCTATTCCGGACAATCACCACCAGAGGTCACCCACTCACCACATGGACTCTCACAGCACACAGCACACTGGACTGCACTTCCCACAATCCATTTCACTGACGACATGCACCTGATTCCAATGATCACACAATCACACTCACACTACTTAAGCCATGGACATTCTCTACATCGGTGCCGAGTATTGTATGCGAATATCACTCCCCTAGCGATAGCAACATTACGGAGCCCTTGTCTTAGTCTTAGTCTTGCCTTACCTAGTTTATCTTGCCGTGTCTGACCCTGCCCGTGTTTCCTGGAATTACCCTTCGCCTTGCCGTTTGGACTCTGTTCGCTCCCCGTTTGGATTACTGCTCTCGTTTCTGGATTATCTCTCTGCCTTGCCCCTTTGGATACTGTTCGCCGATCGCCGACCCTCGCTTGCTCCACGGATTGCTGTGTCTTGCCCTTGCCATACCTGTTTGCTGTGTACCGACCCTGCCTGTGTATTGATCATGTTTATTAATAAAGCTCTGCATATGGATCCGCACGTCTCACGTCTCGTCAGCCCCGTAACAGAATCAAATCGTTCATGTGACATCTTGATGAAACTAAAAACAAACAACAAAAACTGTTTAATCCAATAACATGTACACATTCATTCATATGCAATTTATTTTTACCTGAAGACTTCAGAAAACATTACGATAATAGATCATATATATATATATATATAAACATCAATATATATGCAATTTCACACAAGTAGCCATGTTATATGGCTGTATATCGGCACGCTGAGATTACCTATGACACATACCTACAATATTGCGTTTCTGCCACTTTAGAACTAGTAACAAAGGAACGTTGAGTTGCTTCATTAAAAGCTTATTGTATTACTATATTAAAAGCTCACTGTATTAGAGTAGAGTTTCATGAGAGAGAGGGACTGAGTGAATGTAATGCAGTTGCCTGCATCTGATTCAGCATTCATTCTTCAGATCAATCTCATATTCACAATAAAACATTAGTTTGAATGTCCGCTGATGAAAGCAATATCTTTGTCGTACTATCCTTTCATCTGTTAAGGGTGATTTCTGATGACAGCGCTGCTCAGTGCAATGGTTGGCTGTGTCTTACAGGCATTTACAAAACAGCGTTTCAGTCTCTTTCAATATAAAAGTCTCTACGGCTGACTCATAAAAACAGTCTCTTGTCACCATCTAATGGCGGAACAATGTAACTAAAATCACCATCAGGAACACACACACACGCACAGTTTACAAATACTAAATACTGTTATTAAATACTATATCAAATTATTAATTGAATAATAATATTTAATAAACAACAACAGCCATCATAAAAGCTGCTAGGCAATTCAGTCAAAAGTACAAGGCAGCGCTCTGATATACAGCATTGAATTTACATAAACATCATGAGATTTTGCCAAAACTATTTGCTCTGGAACAAATAATAGATTAATGAGACCAAAGACCCAAAACGAAATATTTCTCATGTTTAACCACTATAGAGACATCAGAGCCAGCGGTAAGTTCCAGAAGTTCTGGTTGAGGTGAGGCTTCTCTAACAGGAGATCAGGATCTCACATCTCTGAAAACATCAAAGCAAATTTACAAATAGATGTTATCTTCATTAACAAATCGCATATTTTAAGTCTAAACAAGTACATTCTCGCCTAAAAAACTCTTAAAACTACATTCCGTGACACAAAAACAGTGTTATTTTTACAGTTATAGTGGATTTGTGCATCCGCAATGACACTCGCTGTGAGAAATACCACAAGCAGAGTGATACAATCTCTTCTGTGGAAAGACTTTTCAGCCAATCAGATTTGAGGGCCAGAAAGAACTGTTATATGTGACCCTGGACCACAAAACCAGTCTTAAGTCGCTGGGGTTTATTTTTAGCAATAGCCAACAATACATTGTATGGGTCAAAATTATTGATTTTTCTTTTATGTCAAAAATCATTAGGATATTAAGTAAAGATCATGTTCCATGAAGATTTTTTGTAAATTTCCTGCTGTAAATATATCAAAACATAATTTCTGATTAGTAATGTGCATTGCTAAGAACTTAACTTGGACAACTTTAAAGGTGATTTTCTCAATATTTAGATTTTTTTGCACCCTCAGATTCCAGATTTTCAAATAGTTGTATCTCAGCCAAACCATACAAAATCCTAACAAACCATACATCAATGGAAAGATTATTTATTCAGCTTTCAGATGATGCATAAATCTCAGTTTTGAAAAATTGACACTTATGACTGGTTTTGTGGTCCAGGGTCACGTATAAAGAGCACTACTTGAATAATTTCAGTATCCCTTCATAAAAGAATGTATTTTGTGATTTCATTCATGTAGGTTTTATATACAGCTAATTAAAAAAAATCAGCAAGTGTTGTCCGCACACTCAAAAGACCACAAAGGTCTATCGAAAAATATCTTTTATTATTTTTTTAGATTTAACTCTCTGATGTTGTTTGTTCAGTTTAGACAGAAAAAAAAAAGTTTGTAAATTTTAAAAATTCATTGGAATGGTACGAAACTCTGAATTTTATGGTAAAAATACAAAGATGCAAAATACAAAGATGCTTTTTGTGTGTACAATCTACAAATCGGCTACAATCCAGAAAAAAGTGCACATCAATGAAGGGGTGACAAAACTTTAGCAATTATGCCTGAAAACACTGCTCAGTAACAAAGGAATACACAGCACTGAAAATATACAGCTATACTGGCATCTAATGGCTACACCACGGTATTACAGATGATTTTTCAAGGTGGAACAAATTTGCCTCAATTCAATGGATTTTAAATATTTTTGCTCTATTTCTATCTTTAATATGGCATTAATTAAAAAAAAATATTTTAAATTATTTTTTATAATTTTTTACATTTTATACAGAAAACAGTCCATAATTTAGAAATGAATATTAATTAGTAACATGAAATACACTCAAAATGCAAAATATTAAAGAAAAAACATTATTGAAATTAAATACACTATATTCATTTCAGAAAAGTAATATTATTACACGATTATGGCCTCCAGTCAGTTTTGACTGCGAACAACAGAAATGTGACTCCCAAATGAACAATAATAAAAAATAAAGATAATAAAATATATATTATTTTTTAGATTTACAAAAGATTAAAAAATAAGTTGATAAAAAATGATAAAGCATTATTATTTTTAGATGAGCAGGGACTAACCCTAGTGTTGGATGCAGCTCTGCTTTCACTGACAGATGCATGAGCAGAGGAGAAAAACCTACAAACATTTGATTCTTTGGTCTTGGTGGAAGTGCTGAGATCGGTGCATTTTATTAATTCTTTCCACCACGACATCAAAATAAAACAAGAGCCGAGTCCATAAATCAGCAGCATCTCATAAGCGCGAGAGAGAGAGAGAAAACACGTCTCTCGGCTCGGCTTCGCTCAACATAAACAGCGCAGCGCTCCAGTGAATGCAGTGGGACTCAATGAGTCGAGGGCCGCTGAAAGAGGCTGTTTGGGGAGCCATGGGTGGTCAGAGCGGGTAAACCAACACGCCTGCTGTCACCTCCCAAACACGCATGAATCTGCGCAGATCAAAGCACGCTGACAGCCATTTACTGCTGTGGTTGGGTGAGTCCTGCATGAGAGATGCCAGCGGATATTACCGTCAGAGCAAACCAAACAGCCCACTCGGACTCCATCCATCAGCGGCCGCTTTGAAGGGCATTCCATCCAGATATTGAAAATCATAACAGATGATCTGGACCTGCGCTACAACACCAACTTACATGAAGAAGATCAGCTCTGTATTAAAAAGCCCTTCGGTTTGAGCTCTGTGGAACATCATCACAGACTGACACACGCTTATTCAACTAAATAAGGACATTGCATTGACTTTTATTGTTTTTATATGCAGCTAGTTATAAATACTATGAACTAACACCAACAGAAAACTTTTTGCATTTTTAGAATGAAAAAAAAACTTTAATTTTTATACTGTTTTTAGTTTATAAGGAGGTTTTGGGAGGTTTAATGTACAAAAATCAGCGAGTTTTGTCTGCAAAGTAAACAGATAACCAGATTACAAAGGTCTATGAAAATATATCTTTTATTATTTTTTAGATTAAAAAAAAAATATTTAAAAATTAATTTTAAAAAGTTTAAAAAACAGACCATAAAGGTCTATGAAAACAGATCTTTTATTATTGTTTAGATTAAAAAAAAGATTTAAAAAATAATAAAAAATATGTTAAAAAAAACAGACCACAAAGGTCTATCAAAATATGTCTTTTATATCTTTTAATAATATGTATATAAATCAAATGTATTATTATTATTATTATTTCATATTTAAAAAGATATTATAAACAAACAAAAAAAAGTT
>JAFVLL020026054.1:12500-19192 GCA_021397915.2 Tor tambroides
ACTCTCTCATCTTCTGTGCTCGAACTCCACTCACTCCATCACACCATCATGATAAACACACTGACGTGAATCACAGAAAACACAAGAGGAGCTGTTACAAGCATTCATGTTCATATGAAGATGTCCTCAGAAAAACATTAAACCCTGCTTCTCCTAGCGTCTCTTCGGCTTCACGAATTATTGTCCTACAAATGTTTTATGTGTGGTTTTATTTAGTACTTTTATTATCTTGTACAGGACACTTCTGTAAAAGAGATTTTAGATCTCAGAAAGACTTTCCTGGTTAAATAAAGGTTCATAAATAAATATAAATATGAAGGTTAATAAATAAATAAATATAATGTAAATAAAAAAATATAATGGCAAATAGATAGATTGACAGACAGACAAATAAATAAAAAAATATATAAATGTATTTTTTTTTTCTATTTTGCTGCCTATTTTGGCCAGAAAACTCCTGTAAAAGTGATTTTTGGTCTCATAAAGGCTTTCCTGGTTAAATAAAGTTTAATAAATAAATATAAATGTTATCAAATAAATACATAAATTATATAAGTAAATAAATAAATAAATGCTATTTTGCTGCTTATATTGGCCAAGACAAAGGATACTTTTGATTTTAGAAAGACTTTCCTAATAAAATAAAGGTTAATAAATCAATTTAAACATAAAGGCTAATAAATGAATGAAGAAATTAATGAAGAATAAATAAATAACCTTTTGTATTTTGCAAGCTATCTGGTCCAGGAAGCTCATATAAAAGATTTTTGATTAAAGAGGTCAAATAAATAAAATTAAAATACATTTAAAATAAATAAATAAATACACTATTTCTGTTTTGCAGCCTATTTAGGACTTATCAAAGAGGTTTTTGATTAAATTAATTAATTAACTAATTAATTAAAAGCCATCAAGTGACACTGTGACAAAACTGCATATCATGCAAAAATTAAAAAAATTAAAATAAATCCTTAAAATCAAACATGTGTAAGTGTATAAATATCTTCACAATTTGCATAGATTTAATCATATGCTAAATGATTAACATGACAGACTGCTTAATAAAACTGCTAATTAATATTTTAACAAAAACTGTATTAGAATTAAACAGTTTAGAAGTGAATTTTATAAAAGTTTAGTTTGTTTATTTATATGGCTATTCTAACTAAACACCATTAAAAGGATTTCATTGTATGATTATAGATTTAATAACATTGTGTTTCTCTCTGACTCTCAGAACAAAGCTGAAACAGATAAATACAGTCATTTCTAATATCATAACAGTGTTCACATCATAATAATATCATAACAGGCTGAGCTGGATGTCAATATGTGTAATATAAGCGCTTAAAGTCAGACGTACAGACTAAACAAGTCTTAAAATAACACGAAGCAAGCATAAAAACCTCCAGTGAAAACACAGCGAGACGCTCATTCCTCAGCAGAAGAGGAGCGTGTCTGATACCAAAGAGATGCTTTCTTTCACAACACAGACACAAATGAAGCAGAAAATCACTTCAGTGACAAATTACAGTGTGAAACCACGTTAAACAAGAGCAGAAATCAAAGAATTATCCTGGCCCGATGACGACATCACGCTCAGCCAGAGAAAAAACATCATTCCCATCTCAGCGACTGGAAATATTTGTGTATTCGGTCATGCTCAGACTATTTTCTGACGCAATATAGACTCGGTCCAAGTGTTTTCACAATCTGCCTTTCTGAGATCAACAGAACCACCAGCCCAAGAGACTTCATGAGTTATTAAACTGAACTAAAACCATGCAAAAACACTGCCCATAAAGTTCTATCGAATTACGTTCTATTAATTAATAACTTAATGCATTAACTAACAATGAGCAGTGTGTTTGTTACAGTATTTATTCATCTTTGTTAATGTTAGTTAATTCGTTATTAGTTCATGTCAGTTAAGGTGCATTAAATAACATTAACAGCTACAACTTTAGATTTTAATAATGTATTAATAGATGTTGGAATCAACATTAACTAAGATTAATAAATGCTTTAGAAGTGTGTTTCACTTAGTGTTAGTTTAAGTTAACTGATGTGGTTAACTATTGTAAAGCGTTACCAAAACATTCTTTGTTACTTGAAATAAAATGATCAAATATTCATTAATTAAATAATTTATTAAATAATTTATTAAATATAAATTAAATATTTATTTAATTAAAATTAAATTAAAAACTTAACTTATTTTAATTAAACTAATTTAACTTAATTAAACTTCATTTAATTTGATTTTAAAATAAAAACACAAAAATTACTAAAACTTTAACAAAAATCATAAGAAAAACATCAAAAATAAAATCTCTAATTTTCTAAATTTCTAATTTTTATTTAATGTACTAAAATAACTAAAAATGAAATAAAAAATAATGGAAACTATATAGAAATAAAAAAAACACTAAGAAAAATAAAAAAATACAATAATACAATAAAAAATACAGTAATAATAATAATACATTTTAGTTGTAAAAACACACAACTCACACGTTTCGAAAAATAAAATCTATTTGAAAAAAAATAAAATCTATTAATAAACATTAATAATAAAACTATTAAAAATAGAAAAACTATTAATAAAACAATGAATAAAAACTACAATAGTATTAATAGTATGATAATAAAATAGCACTGCTGTGGACTGTATTTAAAGGGACAGTAGACTCAAAAAAAAAAAAAAAGATGACATTCTGCTTTAAAATGATTTAAAGTTCCAATGACAAAAAATACTATGGAAATCAATGGCTACCGTCAAGTGTTTGGTTCCCAACATTCTTCAAAATATCTTCTTCTGTGTTCAACAAAAGAAAGACACTCATACAGGTTTGGAACGACATAAGGACAGAAGGATCTTTTTTTGAGTGACTATCCCTTTCCTCCATAACTGAAGATCTCCTGTAAGACATCCAGAAACACTCGCAAACACGCTTTACATGAGCTGCAGTATAATTCAGCGCAGTAAAACAGCACAGGTACAGTGTTTAGTTCATAAACGTCACATTACTCGCGCCACGCTCACAGCATCGTGACAGCGCCTCTATAACAAGACACACTATTTATTGGCCGTCAGCGCTCAGATGTTTGAGTTGGACACGCCGACGGTCAAACGGCACCAAACGCAAGCACTGGCTGGATTTATAGCTGGTAAATATGGCTGATAATGGGCAATATCAACGAGAGACGTGTGTACGATATTCTTTAGAAAAGCATTCCAGACTCAGAGTGGGAAAAGCTGGAGTAATAATTCAGCAATGCTCTGACAGGCCAAAGAAACTGACAGACCCAAGAGACTTCATGAGTTATTAAACTGAACTAAAAAAACACTGCTCATAAAGTTCTATCGAATTAACTTCTATTACAGTTTTTTACGATCGCTATGACAATTTTTTCAATACTTCTAACAATTTTTCTAAACTCAACGCAACAACACACCTATAACACACAATTGACAAAACAGTTAATTTCATGCTCAAAATCACACATTGCAAACTAAACTCCAACACTAATTTTCACAATACACTATATCTGCAAAACACCAAACATGTCTCAAAATCAAATTATTATTCCAAAACACAACACATGTTCTCTTCCAACAGGAACATTTAGTCAATCATAACACAATATCATAAAAACACTAACCTCAAATGGAAGTGTCAGGTCTGACCTTATACAATAGACAGTATATTGCATTGATCATAGATTGTGTTTTACACTAGTTTCTTTTGAAGCCTCTCTACATTTTTGTTTTGTTGGGTTTAGTAAATGCATGTATTTTGTTTATTCGGCTGCAGAAAGGGGGTAAAAGGCAGAGACAGAATTGCTGCAGTAAAGGCTTTATTTGCAACAGGACATTGTAAAAACAAGAAAGAAAACAAGAATGCAAGAAAAAAATGCAATATAGCTGTAATTTATTATGTGAAAATACAAAATATAAACAACAACAAAAAATAAATAAAATAAAGCCACAGAAGAATAAAAAAAAAAGTCATCTAATCTGCCCAGTCTTCTGCATTTGGCCACATGTTCTCATCCACATCACACCTGATATCTTCTCTGGCAAGGCATCTTGGGAAGAATCTTTTGGTATGCCTTATCCACCCTTGGTAATGTTCAGCTGTGATGTCTTGGCATTCAGCATCCATTGTATCCTGGATGGACGATGGTCAAAACCCTTCCATCTCCAGGCTCAGAAAAACTCCTCAATGAGGTTGAGGAAAGTGGAGTAAGGGGCAAGGAAAATGGACATCTTTCTCGGATGGGTGCCAGGCTCTGACTGAATGGTGGAATGCCACATTGTTGCATGTGTTCACATATATTGACAAGTGGTCTCTCACCTGTCCCCTTTCTACCTCTGGCACCAGTCTTTGGTGCAGGTCTTCTAAAATCTCACATTTATGCAGGAGTGCACTTTTCCACACAAGATCAGCCCAAAGAGCCCTCAACACCTGAGTGTGTTTCCTAGATGGGAATAACCTGTAATTTATATATTTGCATAACATTATATATTTGCAAGCAGCTGTTTCTCATTAATGAATAAAAAATTGATATATTTGTGTTTCAAATTCCCAATATGAACAGCTGTTCATTTTTACTTTAGCCTATAAGTTAGGTTTAGAACATGATGTTATCTGTTCTGACATACAGTGTGAAAGCATATGAAAATTTGGCAGTAAAATTACATTGTTTTGGCCTTGGTTGAGCTTGTGTGTAAAAGAAGTTAAAGCATTTTAAATTTGTGCTAACTGTATGCATTTTGTGTCAAAGCAACAAGAAATGTGTTAATTGTATAGCCTACACAGACAGATGTTGTGCTAACTGCGTTAAGAGTTTAGGAAAATTGTTAAAAGTATTGAAAAAACTGTCATACCGATTGTAAAAAACTGTAATTAATAACTTAATGCATTAACTAACATTAACAAACAATGAGCAGTGTGTTTGTTACAGTATTTATTCATCTTTGTTAATGTTAGTTAATCCGTTATTAGTTCATGTCAGTTAAGGTGCATTAAATAACATTAACAGCTACAACTTTAGATTTTAATAATGTATTAATTAGTGCTGTCAAACGATTAATTGCGATTAATCGCATTCAAAATAAAAGTTTTTGTTCACATAATATATGCATGTGTACTGTGTTTATTTATTATGTATATATAAATACACACACATGCATGTGTATATTTAAGAAAAATATGTTGTTTATATATTAAATGTATTTATATATAATATAAAATATAAGAATATAAATATATAAATGTATATACATGTAAATATTTTCAATATATGTGCTGTATGTGTGTGTATTTATATATACATAATAAATATACACAGTACACACACATATTATGTAAACAAAAACTTTTATTTTGAATGCGATTAATCGCAATTAATGGTTTGACAGCACTAGTATTAACAGATGTTGGAATCAACATTAACTAAGATTACTAAATGCTTTAGAAGTGTGTTTCACTTAGTGTTAGTTTGTGTTAACTGATGTGGTTAACTAATGTTAACCTTATTGTAAAGCGTTTTGTTACTTGAAATAAAATAATAAAATATTAATAGTTTTTAAAATTCAATAAAAAACTTAACTTATTTTAATTAAACTAATTTAACTTAATTAAACTGCATTTAATTTGATTTTAAAATCAAAACACAAAAATTACTAAAACTTTAACAAAAATCATAATAAAAACATCAAAAATAAAACGTTTCTAATTTTTATTTAATGTAATGTGTAACTAAAATAACTAAAACTGAAATAAAAAAATAATGAAAACTATATAGAAATAAAAAAACAAAAAAAAATACAAAAAACACAATAATGCAATAATAATAATAATACATTTTAGTTGTAAAAACACACAACTCACACGTTTCGAAAAATAATAAAAAAATTTATTTGTAAAAAATAAAATCTATTAATAAACATTAATAATAAAACTATTAAAAATAGCAAAACTATTAATAAAAAATGAATAAAAACTACAATAGTATTAATAGTATGATAATAAAATAGCACTGCTGTGGACTGTATTTAAAGGGACAGTAGACTCAAAAAAAAGATGACATTCTGGTTTAAAATGATTTAAAGTTCTAATGACAAAAAATACTATGGAAATCAATGGCTACCGTCAAGTGTTTGGTTCTCAACATTCTTCAAAATATCTTCTTCTGCGTTCAACAAAAGAAAGACACTCATACAGGTTTGGAACGACATAACGACAGAAGGATCTTTTTTTGAGTGACTATCCCTTTCCTCCATAACTGAAGATCTCCTGTAAGACATCCAGAAACACTCGCAAACACGCTTTACATGAGCTGCAGTATAACTCAGCACAGTAAAACAGCACAGGTACAGTGTTTAGTTCATAAACGTCACATTACTCGCGCCACGCTCACAGCATCGTGACAGCGCCTCTATAACAAGACACACTATTTATTGGCCGTCAGCGCTCAGATGTTTGAGTTGGACACGCCGACGGTCAAACGGCACCAAACACAAGCATTGGCTGGATTTATAGCTGGTAAATATGGCTGATAATGGGCAATATCGACGAGAGACGTGTGTACGATATTCTTTAGAAAAGCATTCCAGACTCAGAGTGGGAAAAGCTGGAGTAATAATTCAGCAATGCTCTGACAGGCCAAAGAAACTGACAGAC
>JAFVLL020026056.1:0-27329 GCA_021397915.2 Tor tambroides
ATTGTGTCCACCTGCCAGACGAACAATCACATCACTGTGGCTTGTCCAATTACAGTAATCCTGCTAATAAGATTCATGCACACCAAGAAGAGTGCATGTGTGTGTGTGTGTGTGTGTGTGTGTGTGTTTAACCAGTCAAGTCAAATGAATTGGGTTTCACTGGGTCACAGGAAATGGCTTGCAGGGTGAAGACCCCCCTTCCAGAAATCATTAAAAAGCTGGCATGCAAGGCCAGGAATGTTCATCAAATTAACGCCTGATCCTGAGGGTTTCACAGCAGGCCATGGAGGCAATAAGGCCCTTGTCCATAAACCAGCAAGCTTTGGCGACAGTGGATTGGATGGATGGACAAAAGGAAGAGGGAAAGCCAGGAGTGGAAAGCATAAGAAAAATAGACTATTAGCTCAAATAGCTCATTGGCCACTCAGGGACAGTGGCTGATTTTTGCTTTTGGGAGAGCCAAAGGGAATTTGGCACGGTTAACCATTAAATTCTAACAGAGACAGCTGTGGATTTGCATAGTTATATTGAGTTCTTTTGTCCCTGTTTCCTGAAGGAATAGCTCACAAAAATTGTACATTTTGTCATCATTTACGCACCCATGATTCATTTAATTCCAAACTTTCCTTAATTTCTTTCTCTTGTGGAACATAATAGCATATATGTTGAGAATATCCAATCTGTCTGCCCACTGCTTTTATGGTATGGAAAAGAGCAGCTTGTGGATTCTTCAAAATAACTTATTTTGTGTTTTATAAAAGACAGTCAGTCATAGAGATTTGGAATGACATGACGGTGAGTGAATGACATTTATTTATTTGTTTGTTGGTTGGCTCATTGAACTATTACTTTATCCGATGGTAAATAAGAACTTTCATGGTGTCTGGAAATAAGTACAGAGGTTTCTGCATTGACAGCAGCACAGAGAATGTTCTTGTTTAGCAAAGACAAAGGAATTAGGCAAGGAGAGACAAAGCATTTACCCAGTTCCAGCATTTATTTTGAGTCTTTAAAAGCCTTCATCTATCAAATGTCGACAAGCTACACATCCATACACATGTCCAACATACACTCTGGTGACAACACCCTGTGCAGTGGCCATGTAGAAAATAAATCATGTCACTTTGCATATAGTCTACTGCAAAGCATAAAGGTGGCTTTGTGCAAATATAAAATGTGTTTTGGTTAGCATGAGCAAGTTTGGCATGCAAACAAGAAAGCATGCCTACATCTACAAGAAGTTTCATGCTATCGTTGTGTAGCAGAGTATTGCTAACCCAGGGCAGTCTTGTAATGGTTTATACTGTCAGTTAGACAGTATGCACATGTCAATACATATACAAATCAATGTCAGAATTACAATCTGATGTTCAGGAATTGCCATTCCCATTGACATAATCTTTACCTGTGCTGACCCAGAAAGTCAAGAATTGTTTAATGTGCATCGCTCACATGCATACACCATTTACTGCATTTCTGTCAGTCTGCGGGCAAATGTGTTTAGGCTCCATCACTCGTGCATCTCTCAGGGGCATCCTCACACACAAATACACATACACATGCGAGATCTCAGACCGCTCTACACAAAACCTATTTAATGGATCAAGATTCTGAAGTAAATGTTTGAAGTGACTGTGTGCACAAGCGACTGTGTACAAGAGAGTAGCATTGAGATATTGTACAAGTATTGTTCCTGCTGAATAAATCAGCATAGTTGGTCACTGGTAGCTGTTATATTTTAAATGCCGGGAAGGGTTACACCATCTTTTTGTGAGGTAGACAAGAGTTAAACAAGGTTGGGTTTAAGGGTGGGTTAAGGAGTAGAGTAGGATCAAGATAGTAATTATATACAGAATTTAATTACAGATGTGAGGTATTTTTACATATAAGTACAATGTAAAAACATGTACACAATAAGTGCATTGTATAAGTACATAGTCATTAAAGACACTCTATAAAACAAAGTGGGTCCCAAATTTCTTTTACCCCACTTAAAGGGGATGTATCCCCTTATAGGATGTAGAATTCAGAAACACTTGTTATTAGTGACACCAGTGGTTGTTAAGTGAACTGCAGCTAGCAACTTATACTTGTGCACAAGAGACTTAACATGATTCAGTGCCCCATTATACTAATGGTAAAGTTATTTTTCCTTCTTTGCTTAGAAGTAAAAAGAAGTTGGAAATGCCTTTGCACCAATATACTGTTAATAAACATCCAGACACCGTCCACACTGCTGAGAGTGACATTTAGATGAATATGTAAACATGTGCTGCACACTTTTCTCAGCGGTGAAAAAACAGCACTTAAGAAAGCATCTGATCATAGTGATGAGGATATGTTTGCACCAACACTGCAATTAACTGGTATCATCATGTCGATAGATGAGGTAATTAAATATCTTGCATGGTTTTCATGCCATGAACACATGAAAAAATATGTTGATTTTATATTGATTTTTCTGTAACTTTTTAAAAAAATTTTTTTTTATTATTATTATTTTTCCAAATTGAATGTGGGTTTGTCAAAATAAAACTAAAACACTAAATAGGCTACTAAAGTCCCCCTCCACTGCACAAATTGGTAACACCCAGCTACTGCTTCTCACTTTCTGCTAAGCGCTTTATGACTGCCGTTTAATTTAGAGAACACATGCAGCTAAAAATAAATAAATACATACATACATACATACATAAATAAAATATGATGAAGAGAAATGCTGCCCAGCAGACAATGTTGCATATATTATGAGTTGCTTTGAAGAAATTCATGCAAGTTCGATAAAACTGTTTATTTTTTTTTTTTTTTTTTTTTTTTTTTTTTACTTTGATTTTCAATGTGATTTTGAATCCAGCCCTCAATGGGTTGATGATTTTGGTTTCCACTGACCATTGTCACACCATTTTGTTCTCAGCAAATTGCACAATGTAGTTCACGGATAAACAGTGTAGTTCCGAACAAAATTAATCTGCGCTTTTGAATGAAAAGGCTGAAAGAACGATTCAAGTAACTCATTAAGACAGTGACTCACTACCACCTACTGATGGTTTTGATTTCATATTAAATGTATAATTATTATTTTTTAAATCATTTCACAATTATAATGTAAGAAAAATATATTTAATTATGGTGTATTCTGTAAACTTTGAACACATTTTTATATCAGATTCAAGGTGAATATAACAGCAGATAGATAGATAGATAGATAGATAGATAGATTAGTGTAACTTGCCGCTTGTTCCTAAGAAGTCTCCACAGAAGACTTCTTAACTAGTTTATCCAGCAAGACTTTCAGTTATCTGTGGTTTTTGGATTAAGAAAATACATAAACATTGACTAGAAATAGACTATAATTAATATTTTATGAATTCTAAAAATCACAGTTTCACAGGTTTTCTGTGGGTAAGCTGGCCTTGTCAGCAAACTCCTAGACTGTGAATTTGATTGCAAGTGGGTGTCTGGCTATGTTGCTGAAGATTTGTTTCTGAGTGCTTGCTCACATTTATGCATGTGGCGTCTCTGACACCAGACCCGGTTCTAATGAGGCGGTTCAGCAGACTGGCTCAGGTGCCGCACCCTAGCCATGCCACAGAACATTGACAAATGGCTGTGGTCTCCTCGTTTAATCTAAGTGAGCAAGGCCACAAGAGCTACCGCCAATTTCATAGAAATGAGTCCCCTGAGTGCTGAGTCTAAACGTGACTTCCCTTTTGCCTCAGTTAGTGCACCATACAAGAAAATTGCATTCATTTCCTGGGAAACAATTGTTTCTGAGTAAGGGGGAGAAAGGAGAGAGAAAAGTGAGTGATGTGCATTTGCACATTGAAATGGTAAACATGCAAACTTTTTTTCTTTGCTTTGCCAGATGAAAGAGGAGGCTTATGCAAATCATTTCGCACCGTAGCCCTTCAAGATAGCCAGGTTTCGGCTTTTTTTTCCTGTTGGGTTTTGCTGCAGTTTGCTTGTCTGCTTATCTCTGCTTAGCATGTTACACAAACATGTGCTGTGTTTGGAAAGAATGCTTACATATGTTTTCTCCAGCAATATATATCTACAGCAGTCCACATAAGCTGTGAATGCTCTGTATACCCAAGGTATATGAGGGAATGAGTTTGTTCATTTGCTCATCACCATTATATGAATTTAATTGTCATTTGAGGTCTAAAATGAAATTTATATACATTGTAAAATATTTAAACATACTTTTCTGAAATATGCTCCAGTTACAGAGAGATTTGTCATTGTTCTGTGTTGTTATTGGTTGGTTTACATGTGGGCGATTTCGTGCGCTAGAAAAAGCTGTACCCAAATTGCTCGCCCAAGTGGAAAAACAATCTAGTACTGTTGCCAGATAGCAATAACAGAAAATCACCTAAATGCTACTGATGCCAAATGCTAAATAAAATCAAATTAAGACAGTAACATCTGTGAATATCATCCCCCTACATTCTTATCTTGGAATAATGCTGTGTTTCACGGAAAACCAGACATGTATTCCTACTTGAGGACTGTATACTAAGTGTCATAAACAACTGTACTTACATTTAAATTAATATTTGCTACAAGGCACTTATTGTGTGGATACATGTTTATACATTGTTCCATACTTACATCTGTATTTTCTTTTTCTTTTTTTTCTTTTTTGTTACATTCATAATTACACTGTTGACCCTAACCCTAATTGTACACACCTCAATAGCAGTAGAATGTATTTTGCAATTCAACATAAACACAATGGCCCGGTTTCACAGACAGGGCTTAGACTAAGCCAGGATTAGATCATAGTTCAATTAGGACATTTAAGTAATTTTTATAAACGTGCTTAGGAAAAAACATTATGGGTGTGCATCTTGATACAAAACAAAGGCACTGATATATTTTAAGATCAGTCATTGCAAGTTTCTTTCAGTTGAATCAGCTCAGACTTACATTTTAGTCTAGGACTAGGCTTAAGCCTTATCTGTGAAACCGGGGGAATAAGTACATGGTTCGAAACAATTCATTCTATTTCATATAAGTACATATTAGTTAAAGACACCTAAAGTGGGACCTTACTTGATATCATACCATAATTGCTTTTCATGCTATGCACACATTAGCTATGTAGTTTTCTATTGTTAATAAATAATTCCCCTGGCAACCAAGCAGCAGAGGATAAATGCAATACAGTGGGTTCCCCTTCAGGAACTCGAGCTGCGTCCGAAAACGCTATGGGAACGCCTTCAGCGTGACCGCGCTCTGAATCACATGTACAATCAGTCCAATGGAAGGGCGAGGCGTCACGGGCGGGTGACGTCACGACCAGGAAGCTTAAAAGCACGTGCGGCGGAGCCGGCGTCAGCTTCTAGGAATGAAGCAAGCGCCGGCAGGGATGCCGGAAGTATGGCCTCGAGACGCAGCGTCTCGTTCCCTTCGGGGAACCATGGTTACATACGTAACCTGAGACGTTTCATTTTTGCAGTTTTGGGATGCAAATAACCAATGAATGTCCTTTATTAAAAGTGTATTTTCTCTCTCTCTCTCTCTTAAGATTAACTTTAAGTGAGAGTTGTATGATTGCAAAGGTAATCTAAATGTAAAAATATATCTGCACAAAGATATATTTAATTGGACTGAACCCTGTGTGTGTGTGTGTGTGTGTGTGTGTGTGCCTGTGTTCTATTACAGTTAAGCTTATATTCCCTGAACATAATCATTCACACACTTTGTGCATAATGTGTTGACATTCATGCATACTATGACAAAATTCTGACAATTCTCATGCTCAGGGATACACCTGCATAGTAACTAAACAAACACATTGATAAAACCCATACTCTTTACCTCAGTAATAGACTCATTAAACACACAACAAAAGGAGTGTGCCTTCTCAGCAAACTCTTTGTGCATAGAGTTCCAAGCAGCCTTTAAATCTGCCCAATGCATAGGTCTATATATCTCTCAATTAAGAAAGGCGGCAGAAAAAGTCCCATTATTGGTGGTCCTCACTGGATTTCTTTTGTTATGTATTGCTTTCTTTTCTCCAGCAACCCTAATCATACTCTTGATTTTAATGTTGTGGATTAGCCTGGCCTATTTACCCCCTCTCCATAGAACTCAACATTACCTCACGCTCTTTCTCATCCCCCCACTCCCATCCTCCAGCCGAAGCTCAGCCCACATGATCATGTAATCATGCATACCTATGCAGCTAGAATACTAAACACCATGCTGAAGCCCTGCAGAGAGCTTCTGAGGCAAGATAGACAGTTGTGTTTTGACTGTAGCTGCATGATTCTAGCAGAAAAAAAACTGCGCTTAGCGGTCGCCATCGAATTAACCGGTGATAAATTGCTGAGCTGCGGCGCTCTCTTAGTCAAAGGTATACTCTTAAAAAGAGATTGACATTAATTATTCTGACACAGACTCAAAACAGAAATGTTTGATGAAAAAAAAAAAAAAAAACTGTGACTAGCTGGCTGTATAAAAAGCTGAGTGTAAGAGTACAGTATAGATCTACTGTGGAACTAGCCTTCAGTTTTTGAGTTTCAAATAAATTGACAGTTGTGTGCTTTATGCTTTGACAAGCATTCCTGATCATTGTTTTATCTATTTCCAAAAACACTTTCTTTTGATGTAGAGGTGCTGAATACTGCGATTCTTACAAGAATAACCTCTGCTAGTTTATGCATTTTGTTAATGTGTCTGATTTGTTTGCAGGTCTGCTTTAATGTACATTACTGGTTGAAGCTCGCATTCATGCACAACTTGGAAACTTTATAAACGGAAGACTTCCTGATTTGGGAATTACCCCTGCTCCTGTAACACACTTTGATGTTTCCTCATATTTGAGAAGTTGAAGTAAGAACAAGACATTTCAAGGGTTGTAGAAGTGGAAGAAAGAAAGAAAAAAAAAAAAAGCACAGGATGTGCACAAAGGCCAGGTCAGTTTGCAGCAAGACATCCTCTCGAATGAGAAGTCCCAGAAGTGCTGTGCTGCTTCCAGAACTGTGGCCCACATATCTTGTAGCTGGGAAAGGCAAAAACCTTTATGCATCCCTACAGAACTCCTTGTAGAAATACTCAGGAAGAAATACGACAAAACTCAGTTACCCAAACTACACAAAAAGTGTGTCATAACCTAGATGTGTCAGGTCGCGTAGTATACAAAGCTTATTATTCACATGAGAGCCACTGTCCTGAACTTAGTGTCAGTGGGAGAAGTCTAGCGTACTTGAAGATAATGGTAAGACCCATCTAAGGTCAAACTATGGAAACTGTAGTGAAGGCTGGCAACAAATTTCCTTTAAGGTTCAAGTCAGTTCACTCTGTGGCCAACTTGGCCCTGGGGCATCTACAGTGCAGATGCAGTCTTACAGCTTGAATGGAGAAGCACTGAAATATTCAAAGCTTTTTAAAAATCATTAAATAAGAGATAAATTATTACAAAAATGGCATCTTAAGTTCTTACAAAAGCAAAAAAAGATAAACACTACAATTAGCTAAAATACTAAAATGAACACGAACTGCATATTGTGGTGATACAAAACAGAGTGAATCTAGGATACTTTTTGTGCTTGGTTTGGTTTAATGTCAGTGTTTTAAATATATCTACATGAAATTTGTACATGATTTCATGGGCTGCATGTGCAAATGTTGAACTTATTAAAGACCTTCATCAATTACGAGCTATGCAGGTTTGCTTACCAAACCGCTAGTAAATAGTAGCCATCTGTCTTTATTTAAAAACTGTAAAAGGAATTCCTTAACAAACTGTACTGGAGCAGGTACTATGGCTTTGCTGTATGTAGGCATGGCTACACCTGCCAGAGAAATATTAGTTATTTATTTAAGAAACATATTTATGTACCTCACATCTGCACCCACATTAGCCTTTAGCCCACTTCTTTGGCACACATTGTGTTCTGTTTAGCTGTTCAGCTATCAAAATCTGTATGGCAAAGCTGTCTGACCTTCAAGATGGTGCAGAGCAAATGTATTTACATTGTAGTGTAGACTAGTATTGATTTAAGTGTAAATACACAGAGATTCTGTTCTGTCTTTTTAATTACACACACAATGCACAATGACAAACATGCTGAACCAATATTATTATTAATCATAATTGATCATTAATGTTATTACTAAAAGTTAGCACACTCTAACAGGACATATAACCTTAGTTCTATCATGACAACTCTCTGATGAATTTAGCATGGTTATGGATATGACAATGTTAATGTATTTGGTTTTGGTGGAATAGATCTGCTACACTGCTGAATTGCTGCTGCTGTTGGTTATTGCTGTGTTTGCAAATTATTGATGCTGCAAAGCAAGTACAATAACTTTCTACCACCAATACTATATATACTCTAATATGGTGCTGTGAGTATTTAACACATACTGCTACTGCACAAGTATGTGCATACATAATAACTCATAGCAGATCTATACAGGTGAATGCTAACCAGCCATTTAAATGTAAAGCAGTATGCATATTGGCTGCATATGCAACATGAACCAACCAGCTTGTGCCAAGTAGTCTAACACTGTGAATATCATCAGTCTGCTCTAAGAACCCTTTAGCCTGCACCATCTAGAGATTCACAACAGAACTTGGCATTTAATGTTACAGAAATGGATTTTTATTATATACAATTGTTTATAATATCAATAGTCATGCTTGAAGATGGCCATCTTTACATATCTACACAAAGGCCATAGCAGTGAAATGATATACATATGTATATTGCATGTATACTCTCACGCTTTATTTGCCTCTTTTTTAGAACACTTGACGATTATCTAATCAAAATAACAAAATATGACGGTCGTATACCGGATGAGAAGAGCAGTTCTGCATAGTGGTTAGGACAACTGACAGGTATCGCACACCGGAACGGATGGTGTTTTAAATTCACATCTGAAGTGTCCCACTTTGTGCAGTGCACAGCCTCACGTCAAAACAAACAGCATGAGGCGTCAGTGATTTGGCCTCCAGAAGCTACTCTTCTATTGTATAATCACAGCGGATCTTCTCAGCTGTGGACGCAATCTGAAAAAAAAAATATTGGAATGCATTGTGGCTGAACAATTGTTCCACTAATCGGCTATTGATGCCGATTCATCAGCAAAACCGATCAATTGTTGACCTCGACTATAACATCAGGTTGTGCCTTGGCTCACATGACCACTATGTTGTAGGTTAACAGGCTGTGCCTATGACAACAGGTTGTGCCCCCATGGTGCATAGACAGACTGTACATTTTCTTGCCTCACCCACCACATTCATGAATGATTTTATGCTTCTGATATCTCACCCACTGACTACAAATAATGTTTAGAATGGTCCTAAGTGGTCATTCAGTGAACCAAAGTCTTCATCCTCAAGCTAAAACTGCTGACGGCTCTCTCAGCTGATTTGCCAGCGTGGCCACTTGTTAGGTTCTTCGTACGTTCAGAGAAGGGTATGTTATCCAATTTAGGCACTGCTTGCCTCGTTTTAACGAAGTGCTTCCCACAAAGATTGGATGCCAGAAGATTGCCTTATCAATGCCTTATTCTCAGAAGCGATCTGACTTCTAGAGCCAGTGTTTTCAAGTGCAAAAGAACAATGATGGTTTAAGCCCAATCCGGTGATTTGTTTATGCCAAACTTACAATGAAACACAGGAAGTTCCTCAGATTTGCATTTAGGTGCAAAATTGAACAATTCTGATTTTTCTTTTCAGCTTGAAGGGCTCTGTTGTGCTCATCATTGTTCTTGATTACCTACTGTTTTTTTGTTTGTTTTTTTTTTTTGCTAAGGCAACAAACCATATTTCCTGGAAACAACCCCAGTTTTTGACTCTGAGTGTACCTTTGAGTGGAATCTGTCACTGCAAGACAGTTATGACAGATGCCTCACCAGTACGTTGGGGTATAGTTTTTGAAATCCACCCAACCTACAGAGTCTGGAAGAGCGATCGTCTCCTATGGCACATAAACTGCCTGGAGCTTTTTACATTTTTTCCAGTTTTGAGCTGTTTCCTTGTGGACATTCAAGACTGCCATATAGTGATCAGGATGGTCAGTACATGCTGAAAGTCAAGTACATAAAGCCTTATGTGGAGGTTAGTACGGAACATTCTTCTTTAGGTGCAGAACAAGTTTCTAGCCCTAAGGGCAGTGCATATCCCAGGTCAGTTGAAACTGGGGGCATCATCTGAGGCCAGGAGAATGGAGGCTGCAACCTCAGACCATGTGTCCAACTTGACAGAGGTTTAACCAGGCAGAGGCAGCCCAGTTACCCCTTCAATTCTCTCTTTCTCCGCCATCACTTCTGGGTAAAATGTTTTGGCTCATGTGTGGCCATTGGCTTAAATGCCTGCTTATGACAGTGTGGGAAGACAGAGTGTGCCTCTTGTTGGTGAGAGATTAAAAAGGCCATTTTGAATCCAAAAGCCCCCTGTACTTGAATGCAAGAACACCCCCTACTCTTTGCATCAGTGGTGCAGAGAGCGCAGTCTGGAGCCAGTCCACTGCTTAGTTGGTTCAGTGCTTGCATTCCTTCAAGCATTTTTCTGCACGCACTTCTCCAGCTTAAGCTACACTTAATTCTTTCCCCGCCAGCGTTGTCAGCCTCCACCAGCATTTTTGATCATTTCCACAAAACTTTCATGTCCCCTAGAATATTTTGTTGTTTGTATGAATGTCTTAACATGACTCTGCATTTAAACAAAATACAAAAAAAGCTCTCGAATATGGGTAAGTTTCATAAAAAAGCAAAATTTTGAACAAAAAGCTGAGGAAATCATGTTTTTGTCAAATATCGAATCGAATTCAGAACAATGATCAAACCAAAGATGGAGCAGATCACTTCCATCAACACCTCTAAGCTTCCACTTCCTGGGTTGACATTTCATTCGGAAATTCGGTTGGCAGTTTTGATTTATATGTTATTTAATATTTGATGATCTTGTTATTTTACATATGCATCTGCCTACACATGCTATTGCTTGTTTCTGCTGCTTCCTTGCCTGTGTTTTGACCTGGAGATTTTGTACTCTTTCAGAAGACGTGTAATAGCGCCCCTGCTATATAATAGTGAAAACAAATGGTGTATGGTGTTTCTTTGGGATCAGATAGGATCATCTAAACGTATGTCTTCAGAGGATATTTATGTGGCAACAAGTTGTGCATACTCACATTTGTTACTGTTAAGCATGGCTATACCCACCACTGTGGTCCCATTGAGGAAACCTTATAAAGCACCATGAAGGTTTTTGTGCATTATATGCCAGTTTCACAAATTTACAAGTTATTTTGCCTCAATAAAAAGCTGTGCTATACATTTAAAAGAAATGTCTTTTCATTTTTAATACAGAATTCAGACAGTAATCACATCTGGAGGACTTCCATAGCATCAGCTAGTAACAGAGCGTCTCATTCTCTACTAAGTGAACCAAGGTTACATACATAACCGAGAGGTTTGTTTTCCAATTGTATGTTCTGTGTTACGAGAGAGATCTTTTTAACTCGTGGTTATGCTAATCAAAAAGCAGTACTGGAACAGGACAGGGGTTTGAAGACGCAAGAAAATATGACAAATGCAATGGATGCAGCATCTGCAGTTTACAGTAAATTCTTTGAGATAAACCAGGGGTTCTCAACTCTGGCCCTTGAGGTCCACTTTCCTGGAGAGTTTAGTTTCAACCCTAATTAAGCACACCTAATCAAGCTAATAAAGGTCTTCAGAATTACTTAAAAGATACAGACAGGTGAGATTTATCAAGGTTTGAGCTAAATGCTGCGTTCACGCCATGTTGTAATTACCGTAATTATGAGATGACAACACGTGACATTCCAGTCGGAGCTGTTCATGTCCTCTGACTCGGAATTATGCATTGCTATGGCAACACTATCAATCCCAATATGAATATGCAGTGGGCAGGTAGTACAGTGTTAACGCTGTATAAGTTGTAGCACTCAGAAAATTCCCAGTTTACAAGTTGTAATTGTGAGTTCTACAAGGATGTGAATGGTTTTTACAGGTCCTAATCTCGTAATTACTGTAATTACAACATGGCGTGAATGCACCTAAACTCTACAGGTAAGTGGACATCGAGTGCCAGAGTTGAGAACTCCTGAGCTAAACTCTGCAGCGCAGCGGCCCTCCAGGGCTAGAGACGATTAACCCTGCTGTAAACTAATAGCTTCAGTATTCAGCTAAAGCACTAGTGCCCAACACTGGGCAATAAACAAGGTAGAGAACAAATTATATCATTAAGGCAATTATCTCTTTTAACTGACAGGTGAGACTTCCAATTCTACTGCTACCATGTTGAGCGTTATGATTGCTCTCATTAATTTTTCTACAGGTGGTCGATTTCCTTCTCTTTAGGATTTCTCTTCTGGCAATCACAAGCCGAGGTGAAAGGTCAGCTGATCAACTCAATGACCACAATAAGCAGAAGATTCCATATATCTGGTTTGATTATTAACTCCGCTGCTCTGAAGGGAACTATATACAGCCACAGGGTAAAATTATATTGGATTGGGGGTAAGTGTTGCAGATGTGAACCTTTGTGATGGATGTGCTGGGTGAATGAAGTTCGTCATTGACTGATAAAAGCTAATAAACATCAACACAACAGTCAGAGGGAAACACATTAGCCATACGGTTACAAAACATTCAGATGGGCTAAATTAATTACTCTGTGATTGAGGGAAAATCAGGAGCTTGGATTCATAATGAGATTAGAGAGGGATTGTTAACCTTCAAAGTGTCTTATATTGTACAATACAGTACTTCCCATATATTTAAAATGACTGCGCATGCAATCATTTTCCTTAATGATCATATCCATTATCCCCTGGTGTGTCCACCAGTGAACCCTCAGAGATCTGAGATGAGAATAGATGCGAGACTGCACAAAAAACAAAAATGGTTCACATCAATACAAGAAAAACTTCTGTGTAATCCACTGTAGTGAAAAAAAAAAAAGAAGCTGGATGTGTTTATTCTGAGTGTGTTTGATGTGAAACCATAAGACACGTCGTTTTGTTTTGCAGAGGCGGTGGTGCTCATGGGATATGGCAGCTGCAGTGCCAGAGGCCCTTCCCCCAGAACAGTATTCATCCCGTGAGTAAAGCTTACTAGAAAATTACTTGGAAAAATCCATGTAATGAAAAGAGTGTGTTCAATACCCATAACTTTATTCAAAGGCATGACCCTGTAAGCAGAGTTTGGAAAGGTAATTATTTGAAGGTACAAGGTTCAGAGAGACCTGCAGATCATAAAAAGATTGATAAGAAACCCATTCGAAAGCAACCACATAGCCAAGTTTTCTGCGTCTAAGCTAGGGTGTTTTGTCAATTTTTATGATTTTTTTACATTTTCTCTTTTTTAATTTATTTTTTTCATTTATTTAATTTTTAAGGCCGCTTTTTTCTCAGACTTATTTTTCCAACTTATCAAATGCCTTGTACTGTAATGTATAAATGTTATAGGTTTTTTTGTCCTAGACCTTGAATCTTAAAATATGAAAACTGACCAAAAAAAAAAATGAAACTACAATATTTAAACAAATATACAATATTAAAATGCAAAGATGTATTTATTGTGTTAAAAAAAAGTTAATTTTATGCTGCATTCACGTGTTATCGGAATTATCGTAAATACGAGCTTCCTAGTCTGAAATTGAACGCCGCTCATTTCCAATTTCTGACTAGGAAACTCGTAGTTACGATAATTCCGATAGCATGTGAATGCAGCATTATTTCATAACCAGCTATTTTTACCCTAATTTCTACAAGTTAACTTACTTGTTTACCAGGAAGTCAACGGTATCATGGAAGAAAGTTTTAAATTAAAATTTTGTTTAAACATTTTATTTAAATCAATTATTATTTTTTAATAAATTTTGTATTAGGACACAGAAAATGCTCTATATGAAATTAGCACAGTAAAAGTGTCAGCTGTTATAGTCTAGAAATATTGTTTATTCTATCAATCAATCAATCAATTACTCACTCACTCACTCACTCAATCCTGTTGAAAAAATGACAGAATTATCATGTGATGTATGAATATTCCCTGTTGAATATTGTTAGTAGACAATTTAATTTGAGAGTGTGAATAGAGAGAGAGTGTGTTAAAGTGCACAAGGCCAAAAGTGCAAGTAGTTAAAGAAACACCCAGCTTCATCAAACAGGGTTCTCTCGTGTGCACATTTGTTTCAAAAATATATAAATTTGAGGGCTGGCTTAATCTTTCATTGCATGTTTCTTATCTTTCATAGTGTTTCTCCAAGTGTGGTGGAGAGTTTTAATGAAACCCAAACAATGGCTACGGTTGAGAGATTTGTTTTTGTAGCCTGACCTCATTTAGCTTTCTTGCAGGCAGACCTAGCTTGCAAGTTAATCATAAATCTTTTTTGTTTTGTTTGTCAGGAAAAAAAAAAAAAATACATCAAACGGGATAAGCATCCACATTGTGTTTTTGACTGAATAGGCTCAGGATTGAATTTTTATCAAGACATGTCCTTGAGCAACACAGAAGATGTTAAAATTTGTGCCAAATATTTGGCAAGCACAAAAAAAAAAAAAAAAAAAAAAGGAAGTGGAAATAATCTCCCCCCTCCTGCATTTAAGCTATGAATGGAGGCACCTGCAGCATAATACAAAATAAAGCCATCAACTTTGTGTAACTGATAATACTTTGCTTAGAAAGGATAATGTGGTCAATAAATCAATGCACACAATCTTTAAACTACTCCTACAGTCCGGTGACATCTCAATAATCAAACCTTTTCAGTCGCTTTTTGTTGTTTAGTTAACACCCATCTATCACAGTCAAATTTTACTATGTTCTTGCAGGAAAAGCTGAGCAGTTTTGTTACATATTCTCTTGAACCATCTTAGTGTTTACAATGGCAGCATTAACACACAAAGCAATGTACTGTATTACAGTTAGAACTTAAAAATAACCGATCTTATTGTGAACAATTATGTAATACTCCATCAGATGTGATATAATTCCATTACAATAAAACAGTTGAAAAGATCTGTTGCTGCTACTGTTTCATCGTGACTTGAAGAGTTTTGTTTTTTGGGTGGGTGGGATTTAGGATTTGAAGTATGTGTTCAATACAATTATTCACACTTCTTTTTCACAAGGTTGGGTAGAATAAAATTGATGATACTGTGAAAAATTCATGGTTTCATGAAATTTGGCTTTTGTTATAGCATACAGTAGCTAACCAAAAACCAATGAGGGATTTTGAAAGGGTTCATTATGTGGAAACGTACTATCTGTAATATTATTATGTAGACAAGTTGTGCTGCTGTATTATTAATGTTCAATGCTAAAGCTGAGGAAAACCATCTACAAAATGTGGAAAAGATAAACATCCAAATGTAGCTTAAAAATATGGGTGCATGAAAAACATTCGTAATTAATTTGGTGCAAAGTGAGTGTATGTGACATTCCAACATTTCTGTAATCATACTCAGATATGTACATATCCATTTAGTATTCACTTGGTAGTCCAAGCATTTATAATATAAGCATTTATAAGCGTCCCTCCTTTACAAACAAGATAAACACGCTCCAACGCCAAAGTACGACCTGAAAGCGAATTGCAACGTGTTGCCGGTAATCTCAGGTCTCGCTACAGGAGATATTAAAAAAAAAAAAAAAAAAAAAAAAAAAAAAAATCATATCTTAGCTGTGCACAGCTCAGTAGTCTGCAGTGCAGGGGCAGCTGAGGAGCCATGAATGTGCTTTACACAATGCACATAGCCATCAGGAAATACTTACAGTAACACCTCTGAGGCTGCGGTGAGAATGTTTGGACTTCATCGCCCACATCTATTTATTTTTTTCTCCCTCTGCACTTCTCCTTCAGTCTGCACAGCTCACCCCCTTTGACACTTGGCATCAGCTCTGTCACAAATTTGTGAAAGGCCTTATTTAGCTGGTGGTCAGATTGCTTTGTCAAATAATCAGCCTTCTGGGATTGCACAGGATCTGAGAGATGGGGGTTTGGGGCCTCAGGGATGTCTCACCCGAGGTCTCGCCTCCATCCCTTCAGCCTTTAAAGGTCTCCCCTCTCTTTTTCTACCGCCTCAGCCATTTCCCTCTCAAGAATATTCTTGTTCCTCATGTCCCCACAGGACCGCTCTTGTTATATCCATTACCCTTTTATTCACTCTACCTACCAGGAGCAACCCACCCACATTATTCCAATCTTACCCGCTCATTTTCGGCAGTCCTTTCCTGCAGGCCAGTCCAGCACTATTTGGAAGGAATTAGTTTCCTAAACAATGTTTGAGTTATCAGGAGCGCCTGCAGGATTTCATCTGAGGGTACACACAGAGGGGAAAATGTTTTTGAAAAACAACACTAAAAAGTTCAAAAATTCAATATGTGCTCATGTTAAAAATTCAACTTGGAGAAAAGTTTCTTAAGAATTTGTAGCATTCATGTAACTTTTACACACTATTATAGACCTTGTGCGTCAGAGAAACGCAGTGTGGAGCCATCTTTAGAATTTGGTCTTTTGCAGTAGCTTATGAAAGCCCGTTTGTGCCATTGAAAATAATAAATAAATAAATAAATAAATACAAGGTAATTGCAAATTTTTAATCTCACAGTTCTGACATCTTGCCATTCTGACTTTTTTTCTCAGAATTGCATGATATAAAATCGCAATTGCAAGTTATAAAGTCAGAATTGCAAGATATAAAACATACAATTCGGACTTTTTTTCCTTGGAATTTTGACGACTTCTACCAGATTTGTGAGATTTAAACCCGCAATTGCGAGTTATAAAGACCAGTTCTAAGGGAAAAAAAGACTATTTTCCTACAATTGTGAGTTTATATTTTGCAATTCTAAGAAAAAAGTAAGAGTTGCAAGTTTATATTACACAATTTCGACTTTATTTCTCAGAATTGCAAGGCTATCTTGCAATTCTTTTTTTTTTTTTTCTTGCAATTTTTTTATTTTTTTTATTCCGTGGCAGAAACTGGCTTCCACAGTAGTTCCTCAATAGCATCACCGATGAAAATTAATTAGCCGGTGAAACTTATTCTACTTATTGTAGAGTTAACCAAAGTTATCAGGTGCACTGTAATGTTCGAAGCGAATGTTATAACAATTGTCAATAGACCGGGAAGATTTTAAAACGATCGGTTCATTCATGAATTCGTACGACCTTACCTTTATGCTGTCAGAAGAGCTATTTAAAAAAAATATTTAGTAAATATTCTGTCTCATCTACTTACCAGTTCATAATTCATGTGACATAAATAAACATAAACACGTTTGTATGACGTGAAACGTATGCATCATTGCACTGCATGTGTGCAAGCTATTTTTTTTAATTCTGAGTGTGAAAATAGTTGTTTGCATCTTTACAGTTTTTTTGGGCTGGGCTCAGTCAAATTGATTGAAATGTCTACATGAAGGCTTTTCAGTCCATTTGAGCCATAAATCTGATAATAAATGAATTATTGGGTGCATGTAAATGTAGATAATGAGAGTAATAGAACACCTGAGCAGAACAAAAGTGTTTCTAGATGACAAATAAGCTCAAAAACATCCAACTAGTGCATGTTCATGTATGAAGACAACTGGAAAACATACCTGGCAAACTTGTTTGGCCAGATCAAAAGAAAAAAAAGAAAGACTCAAATAAATGATTAATTAACGAATGGTTGGCATCACTGGTTCAATCAACAGAAATACAGGGCACACATAATAATTGCTGATTTTTTTTTGCAGGGAAAACACTTCTCTGGTCAGTCGGAGAGCTCATGGTATGAACAGTATGTACAGCTGCAGGCATCACTTTGAGTTAAAGGATTATGCTCCTTTTTTACAAGATGTTATACAAGTCTCAGGTGTCTCTAGAATGTATCTGTAAAATTTCAGCCCAAATACCGCACAGATTATTTATTACACCATGCTGTAAATGCCCCTTTTTGGGTGAAAGCAAAAACATACTGTTTTCGTGTGTATCTCTTTAAATGCAAATGAGCTTTTTTCCAGAAGAGGGCGTTGCCTTTACAGCTCATGCCTGGGATACTCTGCCAACAACAAACAAAACATCTGTTTATTTTTGATTATCATCTCTATCCTGGTCATGCTTACATGACGTTGCAGTTCTTGGTTGCAATTAAAAGTTTATTCTTTAGATCCGTTTAAAAAGCATTATCAGTTTAAATAAATGCTGTTCTTTTTATTTACCAAAGAAGCCTGAAAAACACAGCACAGCCTTTTCCAACATTGATAATAAATCAACATATTAGAATAATTTCTGAAGGATCATGAGCCACTGAAGAATGGAGTAATGATGCTGATGAAAATTCAGCTTTGCATCACTATATATATATATATATATATATATATATATATATATATTAAAATAGACAACCAAATGTCATTTAGAAAATGGATCTCATCTGAAACATACTTTTGGGATCTATTGTTAATAGAGATTAATTGTCTGCATATGGGCATTTTGGAAGGTCATGCTTTGGATGTGTCCACAATCCACATATAGTATTATATACATAATTAAGGAAAATCATTTATTATTATTAGATCTTACATGATGCTGCTATTAAAATGGCCATTTTTGAGCAGGCTGTGATCAGGCTCCCTTATTGATTCATTTCATTTCTCAATTGATGGGACATCAGCGGGCAGTATTTGAACAACCAACAGTTATTTGACCCAGAACGTTAGCAAAAAGGTCTAAATCCATAATGAAGATGCACCAGACAGTCAGAATAATTGTGCACAGCAAGAAAATTAGCATTATGGTATTCAACAAAGGTCAAAATAAATGAGGAGATGCCCTGTGAAACTACAATGTCTGCGTAATTTAGAAAAAACTTGCCTCATTTTTTTACAAAGATTGTGAGGGGGGAAAAAGGTTTTTTGTATGAGATTGACAAGTATGTCTGTGAACATCTGTATGTCTGTGTGAGTTGTTAGTGCTCGCACCTTTTGCATGGTTAAGCAGATAACCTCTTATCGAGCATACTGAGGGCTGGATGGCCCTTCTGTCTGGCACCCCTGCATGAAGTGCTGGCTAGAAGATAACAGAAAGCCCAAATTGACCCTCAGGCTCAACCACACTTCAGTGTTCTCCTCGAGCCCAGTTAAAGGGGCATTCGAATTCGTCCTACTGACTTTAGGACCATGTGGACAAGAATAAGCGAAGAGCAGGGTGATGGATGCCTTGTCTTACAGAGGACAGATATTTGAGACACCCTGGAGGAGATGAGCAGTACTGCAGCTGAATTAGTTTGTCAGTTGCTATACATAGAAAATTGCTCACTGATGTGTCACTGATAAACCTATTGGGCTCACTCATGTGCATTTTTCACCTTATTTGAGGTCTAACTGTTACACAAAAATATAGGATTTGTGTTGCTAAATTGCCTTATTGTAGCAAATGCTCTGCATAAATCATTTTTGTCTTGTTTTCCAGTGAAAACATCCAAATATCCTTAAAGCAGCATAATTATGAAAATACAACTAATTTGATTTATGTAGCAGAAGCTTCTAGTAGAGACACAACAGCAAGACAGAATAACAAGATAACATGTACAGAAAAACAGACACAAAATTACATGTACAAGAGAGTTGGTATATACAGAGATGAGCAAAAGGTAATGAATATGTCCAGAAAGAGTATGTGACATATATAAATATGAATTTGCATAAGAAAGCACAGGGTGTTTTCCTGAGAAGCTGGGATGAATTCAGCATCCCTGTAACCCTTATAGGACAAGTGGTTTGGAAAATGGATGGGTGGATAAGAACTGAAATATTATTTATTCATTTATATACTTCAATGAATCATACAACTCTAGCCATAGTGATGTTATATTTAAGAAAATACATAAAATTAATGCATTAATTTCTTTCATATGAACAGTACGCTGGGTCTTACATTTAATAACAAAATATGGAACACTGTAGCAAAAATCAACCAAAATCTTCAATTAACACAGCCATATCCAACCCCCCCCCCCCCCCAAAAAAAAGACTAAAAAACCCTTTTAGGTTCTTTTTTTTAAAAATGTACAATAAATAAATGTATAATAAATAATCTCTGGGGATTAGTTAAATTCATAACAATCATACACGCGGGCCTGTCAGATAGGAAACTGTCCAGCAGGTGGCGGTGTTCAGGCATGATGAAGCTCGCCAAAGAGAGAGAGAGAGAGCGCATAAGGAGGCGCTGTGGTCCGTTCGTGCTGAGGGGGGAGATGGGAAAGTAGAGCACCCACATCAGGACGATCATCATATCTCCAGGCGTCTGGCGTGCAGAGAGATGTCCACCATAAATGAGACAGAGAAATAGGGCCAGCACTCACCCAGACCCCCATGGGAGGATGAATTCTTTTGCATTTTACATGAATCGAGGCACAGCTGTCCTTAAGCATTCTAATTGGATCACAGTGGTTTATCAGTTTATGAGCAAAGAGCATCAGGTAATTAATCTTACTACTAAAGGCATTCAGTAAGTAGCGTTCTCTCTGTATAATCCATAATTTCAAACTATTCCCACTGTTTTATCATTATAGTTATCTTTAAAATGCAGAGTGAGTGAATGAAAGATAATTAAATATCTGTCGAAGCAAAGGCCTTGTGGTTAACTCTTTCCCTGCCAGCGTTATTAGAAAATGTTGCCAGTCACTACCAGCATTTTTGATTATATATGAATATCTCTGAACATGCAATATGTCAAAAGAAGAACAGAGCCTCATTCATTTTTATCAACACTTGAATGTGGGTAAGTTTCATTAAAAATAAATAAATACAAATTTGAACAAAAAGCTGAGAAAATAACATTTTGTGTCTGGATTGGATTCTGAGCAATGATCAAAACATAGATGGAATGGATCACTTCCATCAACACTCCAAAAGTTCTATATCGCCTCCTGGGTCGACATTTCATTCAGTAATGTTTGGCAGTTTTGATTTATATGCATACGTTATATATATATATATATATATATATATATATATATACACACACATGTGATTGCTTGTTTCTGATTCTTCTTCGCTGTGTTTTGATCAAGATGTTCAGTAGTCTTTCAGAAAATGTGTAGTAGTGTGAAAAGCCAGAAAAAAAAAAAACTGTCAATTGCGGGGAGGCGTTGCTTCATAAATGACGGAAAATTGGCAATGGCAGATAAAGAGTTAATATAAGTGTTTTTGAGCAGTGATGCTTATGGGAGTACAGGGTTCAAGTCAGGTTTCCTTCTCTCCCTCGATTTTTCCGGTGTCCTTCAATAAAATGTGCAAAAAAAGTGACTTGCATGTGGGACTGGAACTATTAATTTAATAAAATATAATAAATACCATGCACAACATTTATTATTGTCCAATACAATAAAATCATAACACATGCGTGATTCCGTGCTTCTGTTGTTCCTCAGGTGTAGAGCCTGATTTCCATATTTAGCCAGACTCCCCGTGATGCAGTGGCCTCAGTGGGCAACGCCATATTACGGGCAGTCCTGGGAGACTCAAGTGGGTGTATGGAAGCTTGAGCTGGCATGGGGAATGGGGTGGGAGGGAGGATGAGGAGAGTTCCAGATGGGTTTAGGCATTCCATTAGCCGCATGCCGACAGTCAGGCCAGCTGCCACGCTGGGCCGCAGAGACCTGGGACTCTTCCCCCAGGAGTTCCCCCAACATCAGGATCCTCGCTGTCCTTAAAAGTGAGAGCAGGTCAGATTTAAAAGGAAAATGAGCTGATTATTACACATTAGCCATGAGGTGAACTATTGCTTTAAGGCACAGATTTGATTGACACAGACACAAATTTTAATGTTATTCACTGAAAATCTTAAAAGATTGTATGCTATACGTACTGCTTCTTTAGTACTTTGTGTTTTTTGGTAGTTTTTGGAACTTGAACTGTCACTGTGAATGATCATTGTATGGAAAAGAGCTTACTTATGGATTCTTCATATTTTTGTGTCACCGAATGACATGAAATTGTGTGAATAATAAAAAAAAATTAAGCCCTTTTTTTTCTGGAATTTACGGAGCCCCGGAGATGACTGTGGAAAATGATTTATGTTGTGGCGATGAGTTAAAAATTCTTTCCCAAGACTTACTAATACATCAGCATGATTTACTAACCCGATCTCACAGCAGTTTGTACATATTTTACGAGGTGGCTAATTTTTGAGTGAGGTTGTATGAATTTGAACGAATTTTGCTAAATATTTTACAAGCTCCCCAATTCGTATGAATTTGTACAAATGACCTACTCCTTACCCTGCCCCTAAACCTACCGTCACTGGGGTCTAGACAAATCATACAAAAATCGAACAAATCAGGTCGTACGAATTAGCCACCTCGTAAAATATGTATGAATTGGTTGTGAGATAGTGTTGGATTTACTAATTCATCACCTTGTTTTAAGTAAATCATGAGCATTATTTTCTATCTGCATTTTAATTAGAATCGTACTTTTTACTAACTCCAGTCCACAATTTCATACACCCGTCGTCCTTTTTTGCGTAGTGCAAAAAGACCTCTATTGCTGGTGTTATGAATAAAGTATGACGGGACTTTAACAGGGATGTAGCCTGATCACAAAGAGGGTGCAACAGGCTATTCACAAATCATTCAATGAACAGAACGGATTTGCGTAAAACAAGGTAACGAATTAGCAGGCCCAAAAGGAGCTCACGATTTACTTAAAATGAGGGAAAGAATTAGTAAATGGTGCACATGATGTGCTTAAAACAAGGTAACGAATTACCAAATTGCTCTCCCGATTTACTTAAAACGAAGGAACAAATTAGTAAATCGTGCTGAGGTATTAGTAAGTCGTGGGAATGAATTGTTAATTTGTGTTAATTTTCTGCATGTCATGTCCAGGGCTTCATAGGACATCAAATATTTTCAGATCACAAGAATGCATGGCTCTGCCCTTAAACCAAAACGTATTGTGTACCTACGTACCTTTATGGAAATCGTGGTAACTGAAGGAAATACTTACCAATATGTGTAATTATTGATATGCATGGATAATTAACTTCTGACAATGAGGGAGGCGGTGATTGTGCATTTGCCGCCCCAGCGGTGGGCAAGGCCCCAGGAGTTTCTATGGAAAAATATGAGATTGCACTCTTATTTTTTTTCGTAGATGTACCAAAGCTTTCTGCATAGTACCGCAATCAATATCACGCACTGCTATTACATCATCATCTGTAAACAGAATACAGAAATTGTACGGAAGCGCTAAACAGGAGAACACAGCTTCACCACCGATGCCGTTTTCTCCTCCACATGGAGTGAGCATTTGTGTGGGAGCAGTATAGACACAGGAGGTGGCCCTGCCAGTACCGACAGCTCTACTGCTTTAAAATGGGCTGCGCTAACAACGGGATTTCCTGCCCCCCGCAACTCAGCTTCTCCTGTCAATCAAAGGGCCGCCATTTTAAAACTTGGTCCAGCCTGTCTGCTTAACATCCATGCTTCAGCACCAGTCAGATGTGTGACATCTTTTTCATCAGTGCCTGTTTTTCCATTTCCCTTCGTTTTCTCCTTCCTTCTTAAATAGGCCTTTGTTCTCTGGTCCTACGTCTATTTTTATCCCACCGTTTCCACGGGAAGAGTCATGCCGATGACGACGCTTGGGAGATTTGCTCCTGGTCACCATGGCAACACTATCAAAAGCTGGAGTCAAACAGGCTCATGCTTGCTGTCTCTCTAGAACCTGCCTTGTTTTTGCTCTTTATTCTCCTTCTGCTTCAGCACCATTTTGATTCACTTAGATTTTACGTAATGTCATGATGTTATGCCATTCTCAAATGTTGTTTTTTGCCCATAGAATAAGCAGAATTCTCAAGACCCCATACCACCCATCCCCCCAAACATGCAAATCAAGCCATGTTGTTTTCATTCCCCTCCACCACCTCTTTTCTGCACCGGATTGAGCTGTCTTTACCTCCTTGAACCGACTGGCGTGCTGTTGTAGAGTGAATTAGAGCCACCATATAAGACTTGTTTTGAAGGCTCTGTTGGATGTATTGTAGCACACACCGCTAGCAACCTTCCCAAAGGCCGAGCAATACAGCATGGACAATGGAAGCGGTGACACTCATTATCTTTATGAAAAGAAAAAAAATATTTTATTATATATTAACAATCAATGTAGTAAATTATGTACAGTATATTGAAAATATGCTAAACATTATATAGTGTTAATAAAATCCAATATGTGACCCTGGACCACAAAACCAGTCTTAAGTAGCACAGGTTTATTTGTGGCAATAGCCAAAAATACATTGTATGGGTCAAAATTATCGATGCTTCTTTTATGCCAAAAATTATTAGGATATTAAGTAAAGATCATGTTCCATGAAGATATTTAGTAAATTTTCTACTGTAAATATATCAAAACTTAATTCTTGATTAGTAATATACATTGCTGAGAACTTCATTTGGACAACTTTAAAGGTGATTTTCTCAGTATTTTGATTTTTTTTTGCACACTCAGATTCCAGTTTTCCAAATAGTTGTATCTCAGCTAAATATTGTCCTATCCTAACAAACAATACATCAGTGGAAAGCTTATTTATTTATCTTACAGATTATATATAAATCTCAATTTCAAAAAACTGACCCTTATGACTGGTTTTGTGGTCCAGGGTCACATATATTGAATAATACATAAGGAAAATATGTGACAATATAATTCAATGTGTGTGTGTAATGTGTGTAATAATAATAATAATTCTTGAGAAATGAATTGTTTCAGTAAAGTTAATACATGTAAAAATGTAGTACCGTTTTTGTCTTCATTGCTATATATGTATTTTTTTTATGCGTATAACCATAAATGCTCCATGAATATATTGCAGTATATTAAAATTACTTAAAATTCGGATATTTCTGGTCCTTGATGGTCAACGGCCATGTTTTATTTACGATAAAATGGCTATGACTTTTGTAGATCCCCCTCGTGCAGCCAAAACAGCTCTGATGCATTGAGGCATGAACACCACAAGACATCTGTATGAGTCCTGTGGTCTCTGGCACCATGACATAAGCAGCAGATCCTTCAAGTTATGAGGTAGGGCCTCACATGCCTACTGTAGGTTATTTCAACCGTGGTCAGGGGTCATCAAGGGCACTCTAAATGGTCTGTGGCTACACAGCAAACTGCAATGCACTGTGTGTTCTGACCATAGACTGTTGACGCATCTCCGCTTCCTTCCACTATAGAAAAGTGAAGCCAAAACTTTGCAGTATGTCCGCTGTGTTTGTTTTTCTAATAAGTTTGCTTTTAATTAGTCATTTGATGCTGTAAAAAAGGGGGTGTGGTGTCATGATTGTGAGCTTGCAATTTGGTCTGCAGGAGTTTTGGCGGGACTTTGATACCACGGCTCCACCTCACAATCATTACTACGCTGACTCAGGCTCCAAACTAATCACTACTGCGCATACTCTGGCTCCAAATGAATCACTATTGTGCAGACAGAAGCTCCAAACTAATCACTACTGCGCAGACTCTGGCTCCAAATGAATCACTATTGTGCAGACAGAAGCTCCAAATGAATCACTTCTGCACAGACTCAGGCTCCAAATTAATCACTATTGTGCAGACACAAGCTCCAAATGAATCACTTCTGCACAGACTCGGGCTCCAAATGACATCACAGCCAGAGTCGAACACATGGAGCACATGATAAAGGAACAGCCAATGCCATGTGCTTACAACAAAAGATACGATATGAAGCATGAGAATCCAGATCCCAACACCAAAACCAAACTAGACAGGAATGTCAGAATCCAGACCCCATGTTTCAAACACAGAACAAACAAAAATGCACATAGCCAAGTAGATACATCAAGACCCCAGAACAAAACACAGAACATGGGTGTCAAGATCCAATCACCAAAGTTTAAACATTTAAAAGTTTAAACAGACCAAAGTGACTGGATCCTGACACTCTCGTGCCTTACACATATCCCACCCCTATGAACATACTATCAAATTTAAAAAATATAAAGCTACAGTAAACACACAGGCCCATTTACTCAATGGTGCGAAAGCAGTCATGCATCTCTACAGCAGGCTTCACAATTGAGGCGATCAACAGTGAGATCCTGTGTTAGCAGTTTAATAGGAAGGCTTTACCGCTCCCCCTGAGATGCTAAACGTTGTCTCCTACTGGTGTCCTTCCTGTTCCCACAGTGTCCAGCTTCTCCTTCTACCGGGCAGTAGGCAGGTGTATGCAGTGGGGCCAACTGTGCTGGTAATAGCTTCACCTGCTAAAGCTGTCGCATCGCCAGCACGCCCCATGGTGCATTGCACCACACGTGACCTACAGCTCAATTGAATTCAACACATATGCTGCACTCAAATTAGTTACACAGGGCCAGTTTAGAGGCTGGTTAGGCAGACTGGGCATTGTAAAGCTAAACTTGCATTACTTGTATAAGCTAAATGTGCTGTAATCATAAGGTCGTTCCAGGTCGGTTACTAAAATTTAATATATTTCTGTAAGCTCTAAAGGACTGAAACTGTTCCTGGTGGGCTGGCTGAAACCACATTTATAATACAAAGAGGGAAGTGGGAGAAATGTAAGTTCCAGTTGCTCATCTTACTGAGCAGCTCCCTGTGCTGTGCTTCACTCTTCACCACTGGCCTCCTAGTCCAACTTCATGACCACCCATTATAAAATAAAACAGTAAAAGTTAGTTAAAAAGAGCAGGAAGGAGCTGTAAATTTTGATTTAGTTATGGAAGTCAAGGAAGGTCAAAAAAAAAAAAAATTAAGAGAAGCGTGGTGAACAATTGTATTGTAATAACTGTCTTTCCTAATTGGACAATAATATATTGGAGATGGCTGAAAAATTGTAGCTCATTTGCACTGCGATTTTTACTGATTTTGGATGAGATTAAAATCACAAAATATGCTTGCAAAACATAAATTTACCAAACCTGCCCATGCAGGGAAAACTAGTCTTGTCCAAATAGGATCCTACAATGCACACAAAAACAAAATTATCACTTGTTATTAACACTTTAATTGACATTGTATAACAAGGCTAAATCTCATTTGTTTAGTCTTGTTATGGTGAAACTAATGTTAGGGTGAAATTGACTTTCAAAGCAACAGCACAAACACAGAGATGGCTGCTCTCTATTAAGCTATTCTCAGCAGAGCAACCACTCCAGCAAAAACCAGTGATTAGGCTTTGATTAGAGTGATTACAGCCCAATTTGATCAGTTAGCACATCACAATTGTGTTGAATCTATTTCAGCTTTTCCTCTGCTGCAGAACCAGCTGGTCAGAGAAGAAGCCCTCT
>JAFVLL020026057.1:0-55000 GCA_021397915.2 Tor tambroides
GGGGGGGGGTCTAATTCAGTGTTTAAGTCCTAGGAGGTCTGTAATACCTGGATAAAGGTATCCTTGGGTCACTCGAGGACTTCAGTCTTAGAGGGGCTCAGCCCTGCCAGTTATACTTCATACCAGGAATACTTCAAGTCAGAATTTGAATCTTGCTTGACTGACAATAAAAAACAAAAAAATATATCTATTTGTGAACAGATTTGGTTGTATTTTATTTTGTGATTTCACTGGAAGGGACAGTGGGAGCTTATTGGATTAAATTCCCTTAAGTAGTGTCTAGCAACACCTATGAAGCCATCCGTTAGCATTCCCATTGATCTCAATTAGTTGCTAGCGGCTAGCGTAAGCTATGACATGCAAACCAGCAGACAAAAATGACAGGTCATTGTCAAAAATCTACAATAATGAAATATTTACAATTTATATGCTGCTTGGAAAAACTGTCAGAGCACATGGCAACTTTTAAATAGCTGTCTGTGGAAAAAAAATATGCTTTTTGAGTCCAGATGGTTTAGCTACAGTATCTACCAGCATGGGCTAACTCTACCATGCTAGCCAGCAAAATCTTCACTCTTTGACCAAGTCTGGTGTAGGCTAGCAAAATAGTTAACTTTGCTTACAACTCCTTTAAAAGAGTCTTGTGACTAAATTTGTGCTAATTTATGCAATGTATTAATTTATCATGTGACAAGCAGCACACATGCTAAAGAGGACATATGTGACCATGGATCACAAAACCAGTCATAAGTGTCAATTTTTCAAAATTGAGATTTATACATCATCTGAAAGCTGAATTAATAAGATTTCCATTGATGTATGGTTTGTTAGGATAGGACAATATTTGGCTGAGATACAACTATTTGAAAATCTGGAATCTGAGGGTGCAAAAAAGTCAAAATATTGAGAAAACTGCCTTTAAAGTTGTTTAAATGAAGTTCTTAGCAATGTATATTACTAATCAAAAATTAAGTTGATATATTTACGGTAGGAAATTTACAAAATATCTTCATGGAACATGATCTTTACCTAATATCCTAATGATTTTTGGCATAAAAGAAAAATCGATAATTTTGACCCATAGAATGTATTTTTGGCTATTGCTACAAATATACCCGTGCAACATATGACTGGTTTTGTGCTCCAGGATCACATATAAACCTCTCTGAAGCTACAACTTCTATTCATAATGGAAATTTGTGAATCGTAAAGGCATGTTCATTAATTACTATTAGCCTATTTAGCTACATACAACTAAATGTGACTTTAGAGCTGAACAACATATATAAAGTGGCTGTGAATACATGGGCCTGTAGATTTTTGGCTCACAAAAAAAGTCCACTGTGAGTCAGAGCTCTTAATCCCTCCATAAGCGCAGTTTCACCTTTTTCCAAGTTGTGTTTCTTGAACGCTGTGTGAACACGCTGAGAGAGTACAGCAAGCTTTTGTACATGGGAATGTAATTTCCACAGAGAAAGAACATCCAGTTTGTTGCTGATCTGTTTCCACTACATCACACCACATACATTTAGGAAATTATCTAAAGTCAACATTACTCAGCCATATTCATGTGCGGTTTTGAAATACACTTGGAAAGACTGCTATCAAGTTGGAATTCCATTCAAAATGTTCAAGAGCGTCCAGAAGACAATTGCATTAAGACTCGTGACTGTATCATGAACTGCTTGTCCTCCAACAAGTGGGTCAATGACAAATCAGACTGTCCAAGATAAAAGAAAAATCTAATATGCACTATCATTCAAAAGTTTGGAGTCGATAAGATTAAAAAAAAAAAAAAGAAGTTTTTATGCTCTTGCTGAACAAGTCTGCATTTATTTGATCAATTTATTTCTATTTTAATATATTTTAAAATGTAATTTATTCCTTTGATAGCAAAGCAGAATTTTCAGCAGTCATTTCTCCAGTCTTCAGTGTCATATCATGATCCTTCAGAAATCATTCTAATTCAGTGCTAATAGAAAGTTCACAAGAACAGCAATTATTTGAAATAGAAAACTACTGTAACAATGTAATTTTACAATTTTACAAAGTCTTTACTGTCCCTTTTGATCAATTAACTGCCCTTGCTAAATAAATATATCAATTCCTAGTGAATATATAATATGGTAACATTAATATATTTTACTTTTTACCTTTTTTTATTATTAATTCAGAATATTTTGTGCATCCAAGTTTCAGAGGACAAAAGTTTACTAATAAGCAAAATAAATTTTAATTTTTTAAAATTAAAATTAAAAACATGCTCAACAAAGAAAATATGTATTCCAGTCACTGCACTGCATGAATAGCATTTTAATGTATTTTTTAAATGAACATAACTAATAATAGATCTGGACAAAAGAAAAATGAGCGTCTTTGACCCTAGTAACAAATTACATGAGGCAATCAGGGAAGAGATTCATTCCCCCAACAAGAAGTTGTAAATTAAATCCAAGAAAGCCCCTATACATCATTAAGGGACTTTGCATTTCATCATTGGGTCTGTTCAGTGCTAAACTCCTATCGCTTGCTGAGGTGATTTATTGCTCTCCACATGAAACGGGTCTGAATCTGAATAATCCTCTCATGGTCATTTATAAAGAGATTAATTCTGGCAGTCATCCATCCAGACAGACAATAATACAGGTATCTCTTCTGCCCACCCTTGAATCACAAAAGCCCAAATCAGTCTTTAATATTTAGTAAGGCCTAACTACAAACATAGGGAACGACAAAGAGAAGCTGTCTCACTCAAACAGTTGTTCGCAATTAAAACAACAACAACAACAAAAAAATTACAACATTGGGAACCTGATGTTCATGTGTAATAATACTACTAACATACTAAATACGCTAAAGCACCAAAAATCATCAAAGCTACAGAAAACCACCACAAGATACTCACGTGATGAAAATTCCTTTGAAATCCACACAGAAATTACACATTTCCAAAGTTGGCGTACAAGGAAGCACAGGATCACAGTACACATCTTTCGACATATTTCATTGCCGGGTTTTGTCCCGTAACGGTGGCAGAGGAATGATAGCGTCCTTCAAACTAAACAAAATCTTACAACCAACTGGATACACCAGCCAGGATGGCAGTTAGCCCTCAATCAACTTCTATTAGTCTAATACAGTCTGACTGCCTTCCTTAATCACAGGTCAACACTGAACTGCTTACTATCTTTCCTTAAGTGGGAAGACCCTAATCTTCACTTTAAAAAACATGTTTGTGGTAACCAAGACTTTTTTTTAAAAGTGAAATATGTCGCCGCAAGATCATGTACAGGTCATGTATTGGCCCACAGAGATGTAGAATAATTGCTGTTCAGAAGCAGTGCCTACAGCAATAAAGAGTTGAGAAACATCTTAATCGCATCAGTGGAGATTGTAGGCCAGATTTCAATGGGATTACAGTGTCATCGCCGCTCTCACTGCCCACACAAAGTTCAGTTAAAAAAAACACAGACATACAAGGACACTCTTTAATGACCTTGAGCCAGACTGTAATGTAACTGGCCAATGAGAGGAAAGATACACTAACATCAGGTTGAGATGAAGCGTTAAGCAATTTCATCTCAGGATTTATGATGTTATGTAAGGCCATGCAAGTTGGTAAAGAGGAAAAAAAAATGTTGGCATCAAAGACAGTGATTCACATGCAATGTTTAACAACAGCTAGTGAGTCACTTAGAGCTGTGTTGAAAACTGTGAGAATTTGGCCATTTTGTGACCATAAACAAATATTGTAAGGTTTCTTATGTGTGAAACAAAACTGAGTGAAACGCAGCCTATGCAGATTGTTTTTTGGGCTCCCTGGAGGCCTTTATAATGTCCTCAGGTCAGACAGAGCAAATGTTCCCATTAGAATATTAAAACTTACAAATCACAAACATAGTGTCACTTTCAGTTAGAATTACTTAACTTCAATGTTTACTAAAAGGCAGTTTGACCTCGACTGACTGAACCGAAGAAATGAACCACAGATGATTTCCATGTCAAAGAAGCAGAGCTCCAGAGAACACCTACCTATTACGTAACAATCGCCACGGACCAGTGGTAGTTCAGAAGGGTTTAGCGACCAGAGCAAAATTTTGCTTGAATTTAAAAAAAAAATTGCACTAAAATTTTGCTTGAAGCATACACCAGTCCATCTGCATCTATCAACCCAAAAAACAGGACAAAGAACAACCCAGTAAATTATTTTTAGGTTAGACTTTCTCTGCAAGCTTGTACAAAAACTACCGTGTCAGATTTTGGTGCCCCTCCCCCCCGTGAAGTGGTAAGGGGATCTTATTATAATATTACCGCCCCTTAATCCACACGTTTCCACCCACGGCACCGCCATTGTGTTTTTGCAAGCGACAACGGTGTACCAGTTCTAACGCCATGGTGAAAATTCGAGCAAAGCATGCTAACTGTTCTGTCTTTGTCTGCACTGATGAGCACAGAACACTATTTAGAGTCCCAGCCTCAGAGGAGACAAGAGAGCAGTGGATTTATTGATTTATTTACTGTATGTTACACTGCTGCCACACAGATCTAATATAAACATGCAACTTCTTTTCCAGCTGTTTACCTTCACAGACATAACCGACTGTTTTTGTAACTCGTGTGTTTTTTTTAACATAAACTTGTGTTTATTTGATAGTTTAAGTGCAATAAGACATGAAAGAGAGCTTAGTTTAGCACTCACATGCTGTGTGACAGCCGTTTTCTGTGCATGTGCTTAGAAAACCATATATCAGAAGTTTAAACTAATATGGTTTAAAACGCATGATTTCAGCAGGATAGACATGATAATCAAAACCAAACAGATGTTTTTTGGAAGAGTATCTGAAGAATGAATGGTAAAGACATGCCTTATTCTGGAAAGGGGGACAAGGAGCAGCAGCTCATTTGCATTTAAAGAGACATGCACGATTAGCCTTGTTTCTGCTTCCACTCAAAATAGGCATTTTTAAAATGACACATTCTGGGGATACCTGAGGCTTTTATTACATCTTGTAAAAAAGGGGCATTATAGGTATCCTTTAAAGGGATAGTTCATGCAAAAATGTAATTTCTACTCACTCTCATGTTGTTGCAAACCCTATGACTTTTTCTGTGTAACACAAATCATTTATTGAATATCTGATAGGGATCATTAAATACAGCAGCGGTACATTTTGCTACCTAGTGGAGTGGAGTGTGAAGTACACAATGATGCACAGGAAAGCAATAGCATCTGCCATGATTTTATTATTTATAAAATTTACATGATTAACAAGACTAAATTAAATATTGGGTTGTTTTTCCACCAAAACCAATTGGAAACTGATCAGTGTGCTATATTAAATTTTTTGCTGACACTCTGCTTTATTAAGCATTAATCACAAAGTGAGTCAGAATTTACTAAACTGTGCTAAATTAGCTCAAACATTCATTTAATGATCTCCTTTTGAGTTCTTCAGAAGAAATAGTCATATAGGTTTAAAACAATATCAGGCGAAAGAATTAATGACAGTTTTTATTTGGCAGGAGCTAATCAATTTCTTCTTGAAGGGTTGGGGATATAATTCTCAATACAAAAATAATAAAAGTCAAAGGAAATTTCCCAACATTACAGAAAAACAAACATTTATGTGTGTGTACAGAGGCTACATATCTGCATTTCTGCCAATACTGTGCCACCAGAGAGAACTGGATGTGCCACCATGAGAATTGGCATTTGGATTGTGCTAATGCACTGCCACTTGAACTGACCCTGGGGGTTGGTAGATGCCCAGCGGGTGAGTTAGTAGTTACTATAACAGTCTAACCCCGTCACATAACAGCCAGGTCATCGGAAGAATACTGCACATTTCATATAATGTAAAGCAGCTGTTAGCAACTAGCTGACGTAACCATTTCTGAAAGCCAAAATATAGCACAAACAGTGCCAAGTAAATAAGCACCTGAAATGAGATGGCAGCAGAGACAGTAATTCATCTCTTCTCTAGTCTAGCACACTCTGGACGACGTGAAATAGGTCAGCGTTTGAGTGTCGTGCTTGGCGCTCCGCCAATGCTCCCAACTATTCACCGATCCGCTTCTCTTTTTTTAAATTCCTTTATTGTTGATCTGTAAAAGCAGTCATATGAACACAAGATGGCAGATGATGTAAACTGCAGACATTTTATTCATTCTGTTAGACATGCTGCACTAATAAATGAGTGATGGGGAGAATTTTTCATTTTGGGATGAAGCCTTGAGAATTTAAGCATTCCTAAAATGGAGGGCGACTGTGCTTCTCTCACACATGTAAGGCTAATCCTATTGTTTGTGTTGAAAACGTCCGAATGATACTGGAGACTGAAACAGGAAAGAAATAATATGACAAAAAATCCTCACAAGATCAAATGTTTTTCCTTCACATGGAAAGAGTTAAGATAGGTGGATGAACCTCAGAAATTGCTTGGATCTTACTGTGAACATCACCAATTAAGAGCCCCTTCCCTAAATACGAACACAACTCACAGGTCCATGCAGGCTTTTCATCCTGTCCAGGGGATTTGGGTCACATTTTAATCCTGCAGTCAGACAAACCTCACTGAGTTCAGCAGTTAATTACATTAAATCGACATTACTTTTATAATGCACTCTGCTTATTTACATAATACACATTACACTGTATTATAATGAATTAAACATTCATATTTCATTGTTGATTCATTTATGAAGCATTTATGAGCACTTCTTCAACTACAGACATTTAAATGTCCCAGGGGTTGATTTCTTTCAAAACTGAGAGATTTCAGCATCGTTCTGTTTATTATATAAAGGTCAAACTATCTAGAAAACATTTTATCCAGTCTTTATTTATTTCTGCTACATTTCAAATGCAAATTTATGTACAGAGTTTTAATTTATTTATTTATTTTTGCATTTGTGTCATTTTTTGTGCTTGTGTTATTTATCAAGTTTTGAAGTTCAACAGTCCCACAACAACTATTTTGGCCCAAAAATGTTTATTTATTTTTTATTATTTATTTATTTTTACCAATGTGACTACAGGGTAAGAAAACAGAAGTCAACAATTCAAGGTAAATTTCACTTGAATATTAATATCACTGACTATTTCTTATTATATGTCATTTCCAATCAAGCTACTATACAAAAGTGTGGAAATGAATCTGAATCATACAAAATAGGCCTACATATTTTTCTGATATTGTTAGTTGACCGTTTAACTTGGTAAATTTCACTTGAATAATAATATCACTGAATATTTCTTATTAAATATAATTTCCAATCAAGCTACCATACAAAAGTGTGGAAATGATTCTGAATCATACAAAAATACATATTTTTCAGACATTGTTAGTTGACCGTTTAACTTGGTAAATTTCACTTGAATATTAATATCACTGAATATGTCTTATTAAATATAATTTCCAATCAAGCTACTATACAAAAGTGTGGAAATGAATCTGAATCATACAAAAATCTCAAACTTGAGTTTGAGATATGTGTTTTATGTAAGTCCACAAAGGCCAAAAACACTCTTGGTTAAAGAAACACCCTTATATGTGATTGTCATATATTATTACAATATGTATGCAACTCCTATGAAATGAGTTATCAGGGAAGCGTTGACGGGGAAAATATTTAAAGCTGTGAACAACAATACGATCATTTATAATACTGATTATTGAGAACATAACAGTGACAGCTACTCCCTGCTCTGCATCCATATCCATCACCTTTTAGCCGGTCAAAGCAGGATATTATAATTCTGCCTCAAATAAAGATCATCAGCCAGACAGAGACCTATTGAATGATTTCTAATAATCCTCCGGAAGTGTGAGAAGGAATGTGACCTGGCACCTACCATCAGTTCCCAGTGTGTGTGCCATCTGCTGTGGAGCACCTCCATAGGGCTGCTTTCATCAACACCTTCTGCTGAGCTGTTCACACTCACAGCAGTGCGGTCTTAATCCTTCATCAGCTGACCCAGCGTTGGGCCACTTTAATTGCAAAAATGTTTCTCAGAAGCCTGTAAACAAGATGCAATCGCGTTTCTCTATGATGTGAGTCGACAAGGCCTGAGCCGGAATAAGTGCTGAGACATTCAATAAAGGCCTGATCTGCTGTGCTTACGCAAGGATTTTATTTGTCGATGCTTTCTGTAAAATCAAAGCAATATTTAGTAACAGGCCCTGTAAAATGTCTGCAGCAGTTATGTAAGAATAGGGCCTCGAAATCTATGAGCCCAAAAAGGGACATTAAAAAAAGCAATAAAACCATAATGGTTTGGGGCCATATTATGTTGTTGATCATTTATTTGTGTTTTTACGCCATCAAATGTAGCATGTGGTTTTCTTATATTTATAAAACTACCGATGGGTCACACTAGCTAAACCAGCTGAATATTTCACCTGAATTTGTTTTTAGTTTTGATATACTGCATCATTGCTACTTTAATTAGTATGCTAGCAGTTTGTTGTCATTTTACTATTAGACAATAACTTTTGTAGCTTTAAGGATTCATCTGTTTAACTTAGAATTTAGTGTTTGATAACTTTATTCAATTTCTGTATGCTTCCTACTTGCTGAAGGGCACAGGTAAATGATATTTATTATAAGGAAGGAACTTATTTATTTTAAGTTCACTTAAATTAGAAGTTGTTATTTTTTTAAAGTCTAATAAATGTTCAAATTGATATTGTAATGTTGAATGGCTATAGTCCATGGCTAAATATTAGGAAAAAAAGAACAATTTCCTAGAGACATCAGTAGTACTGGTATCAGATACTCACCCTCAGTCATAAAAAAAAATGCCACTAAACAAATATTAAAAATATACTGTCTTTATGTTGTTTCTACATTAATTTGAAGATTGAATGTGAAATTATTGCCATATAAAAGTATATTTAAAAACTTTAATGTTAGGTGGGATTAATCACGATTAATTTTAGAAAAAATGTGTGATTAATTAGTTAATTTTTTTTTTTAATCGAATGACACCACTAGTTTTTATTTTTTATATTTTCAGCATTGCTACTTTAATTAGCATGCTAACAGTTTGTTGTGATTTTACTGTTAGACAGTTTGCACTGAACCTAGCGTTCCTAGTTCAAACAGAGCAACACCAAGGACATGGGTTCAAGTTTCATGGAATGCCTGAACTGATAAACTAATAATTCGTTTTGCTATAAACCAATAATTGCTGTTAAGATTCTACAGTACTTAGTCAAAATAATTAAAATAGGAAAAAGAATCTATATTTATATTTAAAACAATATTTAAAAAAAAAAACGGTCAACTAAAAATCAATTATTTTAACTACTAATTCAGACAATTTTCTACAAGTCAAAAAATGAATTTAGGAATTAAAATATTCTAATGCACAGCATGAAAATGGATGTTCATTCTGAGATTTGCTAAATATCACATTTAACAATGTTATTACATTTTTTGTGTTTTTGAAGATTAACTTTAAGTGAGCATTAGATGATAGCAAAGGTAATCTATATAAAATAGGGGAAGTTTGCATTTATTTAACATTTAATTCAAATTAGCCAAACAGTCAATAATCAATATAGGATAAATATATTATGTTACCCTATTTGATTTATAAAGAAAACTTAATATTTAATGAAAAACAAAATTTATTTATTTCTAACATTAAATATGTTGCTAAAAAATTATATAAATAAAATCAAATATAACATTTATGGCAGTGAGGCAGATAATAATATTAAGGCAAGTACAAATCTGACCTGACTGGATCAGCAGAAAAAAATCATTATTATTGAGCCCTGTAGACTTAAAAATCAGAGCACGGATAGTCATTACGCATGCAGACAAAAAAGCGGTGGTTCTGCTGACAGGACACCTGTACTCAGCAGCATCATAAAAAGCTTAACATCTTTGTGTGTCGTCTGTTGTGACTAACACACCACCTACTCGGAGGACCCTTTAAAGCAGACCAGTGGCACGTCCTGAACAGAAAGGAGAGTATGGCACCTACGTACCCATGTGCACGTACCCAGACACAAACACACGCCACGCCTGGGCACATTACAAAAGGCTGTGCTGGGGGTCAGGCTATGCAGCTGCGGCCACTATTGATGTGAAGAATCAGACAGATGGGCCTAAACTGCCCCAGGAGAATAAACAATACAAAGGCAACAAGAAATCACAATAACGCAACCTGGGCACAAAAGTGTTTCATCACCACTAATAACTACTTGGTGAGAGGGCATCCAAACTACTCAGTGTTGTTGTGAATTCTGTAAAGCTACTGGCCATGTTAAATGGATACTCATTGATCTTTATTATGAAATCTCACAGAGATTACATCAAAACTCTGAAATTGGGATCACATTTATGTTAGTGTGATTAACTGTAATAAATAAATAAATAAATGCAAGTTTTAAGCTTAGAGGCAACTACAGCGAAAGCGCAAACACCTCAGACTAGATCTGGGAACAAGCAACAGCGATTGGTTGTTCGATATTATATACTTTGGAATGTAGTAAAGTAAAAGTTTCTCAAAATAAAAACACTCAGATGAAGTACAGATACTTGAAAAATGTACTTAAGTACAGTAACAAAGTATATACTCTGTTACTGTTCACTATTGCATATAAGAACAAATGAGTTGTACACAAACTTGCTTGAAATTACTCAAAATTCACAAAAATGAATAAAAATCCTTTGTTCTGGCTCTGACAGACTGACAACTCATTTGCAAAATGGATCAGTGTTGACTGCAGGCAAATGATGGCTTCTTTTCAATGATATGGAAAGCAACCAAGCAATATATTGACTCTTTGTGATGTCTATTTAGTTTTAATAGTAAATATTAATATACAGGTATACAATCTACTTATTTATTGTAATTAATCAATTGGCATATCATGCAATTCATTCAAAAAATGACTGACATCCCTAATTATTAGATATTTCTAAAACTTAATAAAATGTTAATGGTACCTAGCTGAGAGTTTGAATGTTTTTATCATTTCCATAACCCAGTGACCTTCTTTTCTAGTTATGAATTGTATAAAGTCCAATCCGAAACACCCATTATTATGTTTTGAGACATGACCATATGGGTATCTTGTGGTATCTTCTGCTCCTCAGATCAGCCTGACCCAACATCATCATCACAGGGGTCTTCTTCATGGATGTGGCTCAGAGTATTCAAGATTTTTTTCTTTACAAGAGACTGACTGTGAGTTTCAGGAGCTTTGACAGAAGGCTTAAAATGATTTTTCTTTTTCGTAAAAGTGATGAAATCATTATAGTTGTCTCTGCATATTAAACTAAAGCATGATAAAGTAGTTTAAAACATAATACATATAAGGCATGTAAGGAACTGTATGATAGACATAAATGAACTAGGCTGCAGGAAGGCTGCAGGAACAAAGCCACTGTCTAAAAGAAAACACTGCCGAATTCAGCCTCAGCTTTCGCAAGGAGTAAAAAGAGGCAGGCTTTGAAAGGCCGATATACCTACTGGATTTAATTACTCTCATGATCTATCCTGTGACTCATTTCTCATACTGTGAGATGACGGAAAATGCCCAAGACTTTCCACATGTCAACAACAAAACTCACCCTGAATGACCCACTGGATCATCCGCTTAAATTATGATCCAATCGCAGCTGGCTCAACCATGTAATGCAAGGTGCCAATATGATGTCAAAATCTGTCAGCTATTCATTGACCGCCCCACCATTGTTTTTTAAGACAATCCCTGAGCCAAAGTGGAGACTGTACTAAAGTCCTTTATTTCCTCAAGCTCTGAGAGCAGTGCTGACAAAGACTCTAACTGCATTTTCATCTGTTACCTCTAAACGCAGTTCATTTCCGCATCTCTGCTGAAGTCATCATGGCATTCCTCATATAATCATGGCTTTACAATCCCATGACACTGTTCCAGCTCTGCTCTTTTCATTCCACATCCCTTCTTACACCACCAAAGAAGACAGAACACAGCATTCCTGTTGTGTTATTACCAACTTCTGTAGGTTTGATGCAATGTAGCTTGTAACCAAAATGCAAAATGGGCCTAATTAAACGCATAAAGTTAATCAAAAATTGCATAAAACATTTATGCATTGCATTGCATTACATTAACTAAACCAGCTGTTTTGACTCAAAACCTAACTTTTGGCAACCTAACTCACTAATCAAAATTGTTTAGCATATAAAAGTAACAAAAATGTTCTTAAACCAAGCATGATGTGTTATTATTACCATGAACTGTAGGTCCAACAATAAGAAAAATATTAATGACATAGCTACACTTGTGCCAAAAAGGAGTTTAACTGGACACAGATTATTTAAGATAGGACACATTCAAAAACATGTACATCTGAGTTAAACAGATTATTGAAAAACAAAAAATGTAGGCAGAGACTTGGTTCTATTCATTGGTTGTTGATTAGATGGAGGCAGATATGAATGCAGATATGAATTAAGTTTGCAGTTGATTGTAAGAAAGGACTAAAAAGTGGACTAAATGACTGGAGAGGTCCAGCATACATCACTAGAGAGAAGTCATTTTACCAAAAGATTGGAATATTATATTTTGATTCAAAATTATGAAGTAAAAAAAAAAAAAGGTATGCATACTAGATAAACGGTTCACAATACGCTCAATAACGTACTTAAAAATGCACAATGCTTGATTGTATTGTTAGATGTGGGTTTTTTATTTGCATTTAACATTGTTTCCCTGCTATCCATAACCTGTGACCTACCGGTTGAGTTTAAACTACTTTACTGAGGGAACCAACAAAGACTGCATTTAAAAGTGATGGTTAGTTCCTTGTGCTCAGAACAGGCATTAGTTTGTGTTTGCTCAAACTGAATGACCTAATATAGTGAGATTTTGGCTAATGACTAATGCTCGAAACAAGGATTTTGAGATGCAAGCTCTAACGTCGTATGACCATCCCCTTAAGCAGCTATTTTAATCCAAACAGACAGCATATTCCAAACAAACAGCCTTTAAATCTGGTTTGAGCAGTTGTATTTTATACAAGTACTTTTTATAAACACAACAGGTCATCAGTGCCACATTTTGCACTGCAATGACAGGCACCCTGTAAAACCTTGGATGTTTGGATGACTTAAGCAAGCTGTCATTTTGGCTCATCTGATACCATTCAAACCTCTATTAGAAGCCTAGAATGATCCAAGACATAAACAAAATATAAAAATAAAATAAAATTTAAGGAACAAGCATATGGAGCGAATTAAAAGAGCGAGGCATGTGTTTGGCATGCTGGAACTACATTAGTAACAGTCCTGATAGACAATCAATAGCAGTCAACACATTACAAGAATCCAGACTCATGCATCTACATTATCAGACAGTTACAATAGAAAAAAAAAAAAAAACTCATATGTGGAGAAAAAAAAGCCTATTGCTACTTGAAGCGTATTGTCTGTCTGCTCTGTAATCCATGCGGTTTCATAACAACAGCAAGATTTCAACCTTTTGCTGCAAAATGCAGTTATAAAAAAGAATATAAATGCAAACACTAGCTATATTAGGTAAATGACTCTTTAAGTATGCTGCTTATACATTAAAATCCCTTAAGATAAAAGCAACACTGCACATGCAACATGTCATTGGTAGTGTTCACGTCCATGGAATTTGGATGTCTGCCGTTGAACAATAGGTGAGGGATGCTAGACTGTTATTGAATGGGCTGTTATGAGCTCTAAACAGACACTGACGCATCCTAAATACAGCGTTAAATAAAACGATATTTACAACAAAGAACTTACCTTTATGATCTGCGTGTAAACACTTCACATGAATGAGGATGCTGCGGTATATTTCCGTACTCATTCGCTGTCGACTAGAGCAGAAAACCTTGAGTTGGGCAGCACCTACCAGCTTATTGAATCCCACTGCATCATGAGCCTTAGATCCAGAATAGACCGTTGTGGGAAAGAGGGGGGTCGGTCAAACAGATTTTATCATTTCCACTTAATATCATTAGTCGATGTTCAGTTTTACAGTATGGGAAATAACAGAATAGCTGCATAATAAATAGATGAAATATGCAGTCTATACACTCTCTGTACAATTACTTTTAAGTTATAAATGAACAGTTCTCCCCGTTTTCAAAATACCTCGGTCCAATTTTCTTAAAGGGACCGCTACGTTCACCATATACAGCTGATGAGCGCAGTTTGCGGTCCGTTACATGAAATGTCAAACGTAAATAATGAACTTGACCTCTGGGTAAAATTATTAGTGTTAAACACCCTGATGTTTTTCAGACAGGTGTTCCCGTTGTTTATGTACTGTATTTTAATATTTAAAAAAAAATGAAAAAGAAAAAAAAGTATGACATTTAAAAGATCAGTACTTAACGTTAGCTATGTTACACCTCAATGCTTATGCATTACTGCATTACTTTTATTTGAAAATAATCAACTTATTCCCAATTTATTTATTTATTAGATTTAGCCAATGGCTAATTTTCTGCAGTTTTATTTTATTTTATTTTTTACCAGTCTCTGTAATGTGTCTGGCAAAAACACACAGGACAAATCCATTGCACGAGTCATGCCACCTATAGGCTAGGATTGGATATGATAAGCTCTTTTTAACAGAAAAAGTAAAAAAAAAAAAAAGAAAAAGAAAAAGAAAAAAGAAAAGATTTCTAAATAAATTACAATATTTGTTCAATGGAAATAATTCAGCTTGTTTACAGAACTAAGCATCTTTTTTCATGCACTTGTATCTCATCAAATTTCATCTTCTAAACAAAGAAACTTTCACTAAGAATAAAAGGGCGGATGGGATCTGTAAAAATGTAGCAGAATCCATAATGTTGTATTGTAACATTTGCTGCTATTGTTCCTGTCACATGCAATTTGAAGAACTACTCAATAAAGTCCTTGAAAGTGTGGTTATTCATCACTTATTTATCAATGCATGTAACATATGTCTGTCATTAAGCAATCCTCTTTAACTAATTAATCATTTATCTTTTCCTTACATGTTCAAAGAGGAAAACATTCAACATTAAGGGATATTTGTGATATTTCACTCTCAAAGGGGGACTGTTAGCGGCACTGGCTTCTGAGGGGTTTCACTTCACAGACCTCCCTGTTACCAAGCAACAGCTAAACTGAGCTGAAAATTGGAATTCTTGTTGTCAGGCAGAGGCAGACTCAACATCATTTTACATCCCTAAACTCAAGACAGATCAACAATTGTTGCACATTTAAGAAACCTGAGTTCATCATATAAAGAGTGAAATCCTTTTATACCCTTATTTTCATTTATAAGAAATACTACATGCTTAAGTAAACCAAGAAAAAATGACCTAATCTCAAAAGGGCCGCTGCTGCCCTACATTTTTGTCACTAATCAATGAGTACCTGATTCTGCATGTTACAAAAGAAATTATCAACACTGTAAAAAATGACCGTGATTTTAACGGTAAAAAACTGTGAAAATGCTACAGTAAAAACCTGTTAAATGGTTAACGGTAAGTTCCTGTAAAATTTACAAGGAAAACCCGTAAACTGACGTTCACAGAATTCCCTGCGTTGCATTTCAAATTCTGTTTGAATTTGATGGGGTTTTTTTTAAATAACTATGTTTCTTCTTAGTTTTTTTCTTATCAGTTATGTTTATTAGGGTTGCATGTTACATCTAATGTTGTTAAATTAATGTTTATTGCATATTTCAGTTTAATGAGTCTCACCATGATGGTGTTTAGTGCTTGTTTGGATGACACTGTGCACCTTCTATATATGTTATTATTTAAACGCTGCTTGTGATGGGCTTTGGTTCATCACGTGACTTTCTCACCTGCATTTGGTGGTTATCAGTGTATTTCAAAGGTACAAATCAGATTTCAGTACTTCAGTAGGTTGGTATATTAACATTATATCAGTTAATGAAATTATGGTATTTAACTGTAAATTTAAGTTAAAACCGTGAAACCTAAAATGTTATTACCATATTTTTTACGGTAGAATTCCGGCAACCACAGCTGCCGTTTTTTTACCATAAATTTTACGGATTTGTTTTTAGGGTATGTATTTTCTAAAATTTACACCAGAACTGATATGGAATGATGATGCAATATCACCTTCATTTTACTCGTTTTCTTTCTTTATTAGGCTTTGAGTCATAAATATGCTCATTGTAAATGCTGAGTGAAGCATTAGCATATGCTCTCCATATGTGGGTTTGCTGTTCCAAAAGAACTACATGTTGCGCTGAAGGAGCCGCCAGACATTGTGTTGACACTGAGAGAGCAGATTACGAGTGACATTCAGCCTCTAGTCCCATGAGGCAAAGCCCTAGTTGACCCACTCTTGAACCAGCCGCCAGTACTATTACACAAGCTTGATTCCAAGCTCCTGAAATGCTATGTGATTTTTAAATTAAGCTGATTTAGTTTAACACATTATTGGTTTATTGCCATTTTTACACTGTAAAGGCGCAGGAACTCCATGTGAAGTGAGTGCATATACCAGGAAAAGGTGCATTTTTAATGATGCACAGATGTGGCATAAAAGCACTTGTGCAGAAATTATGCAGAAATAATGACATTTTAAATTAATGTTATTTATTTGTTATTTATTCATGACATTTTAATGTAATGTTATAAATATGAAATCATGAAAACAGAAACACACACACACACACACACGTTAAGTTTCTGTGAATTGTGGGGACTTTCCATAGACTTCTATTGTTTTTATACTGACCAGACTCTATTTTCTCTCCCATAACCTCTCCCTTTGCACTGTTACACTTTAAGATAAACATCATTTAGTATTTTTAATAAATTTGATCTTGAAGTATCTTGGAGATTTTGCCACAGGTCTGTCTCAGTTTTTTCTGTATCTTCATGTCATTCCAGACAGACTGGATGATGGTGAGATCAGATCTCTGTGTGGAGCACTGGCTGTTGTCAGACTCCTTGTGCAAACAAAAATCTCACTGGATTATTACAATTAATGGCAAAAATAATGTTTGGAAATGTAAACCGAGATTTCCTACTGACACACTACAGCAAAAGATAGAAAGAACTGAGCATTTTTTGGCTGGTGAAAACTCTAGCGACCTAAAATAAAGGAAATAAAGCTGAAAATGTACAAAAATCAGATAGAGGGCAATGTAATGCACACAAAAAATATAAAAAGAATGATCCAAATATAAAACCTTACATACAAGGCAATTTATCTGATTATTAAGACAAACTACAAATTAGTATGAAGTGCATACCACAACTAGAGTCATGCTCGTGTGATTTAAATCCATGGAAAATGTATTCATGCAAGAGGGTCTGAGTGGCAAATCCGCTGGAAAACCGCAAAAGTGGAAAAGTGTAGTTTCTCACTGAGTCATGCACTCGGAGAAAAGAACAATAATTTCATCCATAAGGAGCTGTGTTCTCCTTTTCTTAATTTTTATTCCACCTTCTGGGCCACAAGTTGTGGCGAAGCTGCAGTGAAGCTCAGAATATATCAGTGATCTCAGAGCTCTGTTCAAAACAGAATGACCCAGAGCTATGCAGACTGACTGGTTTGATTCTCCACACCAATCTGCTTCTCTGTATCCCTGGAGTACTTTGAATAAAGTTGGTAAAATGCGCCATTTCAGTCTAAAATACGATACAGCTTAACTGTTTATATGCAGTGCTAAATGAAATGCTTCAGGACACATTTGCTACCACAGTATTGAACAATCAATATCAATAATGACTTTGGGATTCATTTAAAGGTCTGACGGATAAAGCTTGGTGGATCTTCAGCGTTTGCTGAATCAATTGCAGGTTCCTTTTTCAACAGACAGCATCTGCAACCAATCCAAAACACTATGTAGGTCAAGTTCCCACCACCCTTCATAAAGACTGGTTGAGCACTGGCACATCCACAAAATCTCTTGCTCTCATTACACAAAGGGATTTCAGCTAGAGCTCAGTGTTGAACCGTTCCCACAACTGGAACCTCAAATCTGAGGACATTAACAAGAAATAAATGTGCATGAGGTCATGATCAGGAGAGAAAGGAAAGCAAGATCTGAACTGAACTATGAGAGCGGATTGGGATAAACGAGAGGATTCTAGAAACAGAAGCCTCATTTTCACTGTTTATGCTTCATTCCACATTCCTCATAACTGATCATACGACACCGACGAGCCCTCATGCAGGAAGGAAGCGTCTACTGAAACAGCAGCCCAGCCAGGGGGCTGAAATGCTCCAATGAAATACAGAGATGGACGGAGAAACGGTGAGGGATGAGAGAGTCAGAATTTCTTATTCAGCAATACTGAATACAAAAAAGCTTTTATCCCGTGAATCTGCATCACTTCGACGGACACTGGTCGACACAAGCAAGGCTCTGTCAGGCAAAACTCTCGGCAAAAATCAGAATCAGCGCATATAGTCAGCCCCCTTGATGTTTTGAACAAAGGTCATCTTCGGGTTATGCTCACAGCGCAGTGTAGAGGGGTCAAAGGGGTGTTGATATTTTGCCAATATCAGTTGGAGCGACTTGCTGTTCTAGTGTAGCTTAATCCTACAATATGTTCCTCTGAGAGAAACCCCTCTCCGAGCATTGGCTGTATTGTGCGTGTTCCACGTGTTTGTGACAAAAGTGCAATGAGCAGTTGGGGTGGAAAGAGCTCTTTTTATATGAATGTTCCATTCAGTGTGTATATAAAGCACAAACATTTTCCAGGTATTAAAATAAATAGGGAGATATTTAAGTACTATGTTTCTGAATGAAGTCTCTTATGCTCACCAAAACTACATTTATTTGATCAAAATAAACTGTCATTTTTTCCTGTGATGGCAAAGTTGAATTTTTAGCAGTCATTACTTCAGTCTTTAGTGTCACATGATGCTTTAGAAATCATTGTAATATGCCGATTTGATGCTCAAGAAACATTTCTTATTGTTATCAGTGTTGAACAGCTGTGCTGCTTAATATTTTTAATAATTAACTTACTGACCACAAATTTTTGAAAGGTGCTGAAAGGGGGGGCGGGCATTAGTAACTTGAATGTGAGACAGTGTCTTTCGCTTCCAGTTATTGTGCAAAAACAGTGCTGCTTGAGATTGCAACGTTTTATTTCTTATCATATTACTTAAATTCGGTATCATAATCATAAACACACTGGTTTGTAATGCAAATAGTTTTACATGTCACTGCACTTTGTTATTCTTAGTTATTTACCTTGGTCTAATCGGAAGTCTGCCACATTCTAAGAAAACTTCAAAATTTATAATGACCGACTGACTGCACATTATTTCGACTAAACATGGTGGATAAGAAATAATTATTTGAGTTGAAATTATCTTACCAGTATTTTATTTTAAACTTCTGCTAAGAAAAAAAAGTAATCCATTACAATGTACAAAACTCCTGGCCTACCGACAAGACGAGCAATGAAGTAACAGTATAAGTGCATTTTCGGTACGATGGATAAGATGGCGCCAGTTGTGTTTGTTGTATATTAAAAAATAGGCAATCAGAGTGCAAATGCCGCGATTGACCAATGAGAATAAAGTATTCCAAAGTGGGCGTAAAAAATTATTGTTCGCAACAAAAATGATTATAGATAGATTACGATGATTTAAATATTTCCAGGAATACTGCACAAAATGTTCTCTTAATGTTACAGAAAGATCGTCATCTACTAGTGTGTGTGCTTGCATATGTTATTGTTTTGGATGAAAGGGGGATAGATAATGAGGTGTAATGGAAGAAATGTGCTATGATGTTTCAAGAGCAGCAGCATATGGAATTCATCAGAGATGAGGAGTGTCTGCAGTCCTGTGCTTGGCAAGGGATCTGCCACAGCTACTGACCGTGGACCCCAGGAGGGCTAGTATGGTTTTACTCAACCTGAGAGGGAAAAAACGTGAAAATAAGTTCAATTTTCCCATGCACAATGAGTCACAGTTAGCATATTGTTTTTGTGTATGCTTTTGGAACAATTTTTGCAACATCATTTACTTACCGTCGGTGACTTTCAGTGTTTGTAGAACCTGACAACGTTAAAGTTCCTAAAATATTTTTAAATTAGGATGTCTAATGCTTACAGATGAAGCTATATGTTCTGCATTTAATTAGCTTTATGATATTTTAGACAGACTGTTTACCTCAACCTTTAGAATCACTTTGTATATGCAGTAAGATGTTGGTACAGCTGGCGGACATAAAGCAATGTAGGCGGGAAACAGGAAAAAGTAGATCAGCAAGCTCTCTCTATCAGTTACATTCCACAAGGGTGTGCTGTGAATCCTCTTTAAATGTCAGATTTAAGATTTTAGGACTAAGCAAAGAAGGTACGGGACATTCTGGAAATGGATGAATGGCACAGCAATTTGTCTAAGACCAGACTATTAAAATCTGCTTGTCTTTGCTAACTGGTGACTAACTGATGACTAACGTTGTTAGGACCAATTAAAAAAGAATGACTCTAAACACATTGTGTAAATCTGTGAAGAGCATAATGTGCCAGACATGCGGCATTAATCAGTGATTCAGAGCCATCCGTTAGCAGACATCTGCAGACTATGCAAATTTACTTTAAATATTTATAAGAAATGTACACTACTGTTCAAAAGTTTGGGGCAAGTCAGTTTTTTTTTTGTTGTTTGTTTTTTTAAATCAATCTTTTTATTCAGCAAGGATGCAGTAAATTGATCAAAAGATTAAAAAGAACAGTAAATATATTTATGATGTTACAAAATATTATAATTTCAAATAAATGTTTTTTAAAGCTTTCTATTCATCAAACAATCCTAAAACATGTATCATGGTTTCCACAAAAATATCAAGCAGCACATTTGTTTTCAACATTGACAATAATAACCAGCACATTAAAATAATTTCTGGAGGATCATGCGACACTGATGACTGGAGTAATGGCTGCTGAAAATTCAGCTTTGCCATCACAGGAACAAATTACATATTAAAATATATTCAAATTGAAATCAGTTGCTTTGAATTGTAACAGTATTTTATAATATTCCTTTTACTCTAATTTTTAATCAAATCTCTGTGCAAGAACATTCCAAAAATATCTAGGCCTACTCTATATCACTTACTCTATGTGTTTTCTATAGATTATAATAGATTTTTGTGTGATAAAACAAAATTTAAAAAAATCCATCCATTGATATTAACACAAAGCAAATATATCCACTGTAAAAAAAAAAAAAAAAGTTCTACTTGACTTATGACCTTAAATTTTTGTTCATATTTGTCAAATTAGACTGTGAGATGAAATTACTATTAAATTATCCTTGGATTATACTGCATTCTTGTTTAGACACTGTATCTTTGAAACGCATCCAACAATTTGTCCGAACAGTGAATACAACCGAAATGTCTGCTGACATCTAGTGGTGAAAATATAAATATCACAGATTATACGTTACTGCTCAAAATTCCTTTAAATTGGAAGCAAGTTGACGGTTTGCCATAAATAATTATGCCAATTAACTTTTACACTGTAATAAAATCTAGTCAACTAATAGTTTGGTATTTATTAGTGCACAACAGGAATAAAATATATACTAAAACACATCTCCAAATGCCCTGAAATGGGAAGAATAAAAAAACCCTGATGAGAATTTAGTGTTAAATGTAGTTTTTTCCTTTTTTTTTTGTTGTCAGGAGCAGTCATATCATTTACACATTTACCTGTGAAATGCTATGGCGATAAAAGTCAAACAAAAACATTAATATGAAAAACAGGTTTATTTAGTTAATTTATTCAATTCAATTTTTTAAACAAACACTTCAATGAAGAGATTCCACCTTCACACACTGGAGTAGAGCTCGAAGGTTCCCAACATAACAACATGCTCAGAGAGTTACACAGGGTCTTCAGGCCTCACAAGCCAGGGACTGGTTTACTGTCAGGCCTTCACTAACGTGCAAATCCACATAAACATGTGCTTCTGAGGAGTCGCCACAAGCTTTACCAAACAGCGCATTCAACAGGCTTCACTCAGACACAAGATGTATAAAAGGCATCAACGATTCAAAATTATGCAGCAGAAAAATCAACTAAAAATAAGTACAGTATGTCTTGATCACTTAAACTCAAACCAGTTACTGATGCGTTTACTTTCAAAGACCAAAAAAACAAAAACAATGTGTGTTTTTAATGTCCATTATTGAGCACAAAAATGAATTGTGGTCCTTTGATTCAGTTTGAGATTCATACAAAAAAAGCAAACAGTGAAAATCTGGCTTTAAATATGAAACTGTGAGTCTAAATTCGTTCCAACTTCTCACTAAGAAATTCTTCAACGCTGTCTGTGTTCCACTTGAGGATGCTGAGCTCCTCAGCAATGTTCCCGTTATCGTCCAGCAGCTTTAGTACAGGGTCTGAGCCTCTCACATACTGCAATAAATGCAAAAATAATTAACCAGTGTTTAAACCAAGTATAAAAGCAATACAATTTTCTTTAGACAAATGTTATTATGTTTGTACTCTATTTTATTTTATATACACACATACACTACCGTTCAAAAGTTTGGAGTCAGTGAGATTTTTTACCTTTTTTTTTTTGTTGTTTTGTTTTTTTATTTGAAAGAAGCGTCTTATGCTCACCAAGGTATTTTTTTGATCAAAAACACATTAAAAACTGTAATACTGGGAACAATTATAACAATTTACAATTTTGACAATTCAAAATGTATTATATTTGAATATATTTCACAATTTGATTTCTGTGATGGTAAAACTAAATTTTAAGCAGTCGTTAATCAGTGTCACATGATCTTTCAGAAGTCATTGTAATATGCTGATTTGCTATTCAAGAAACATTTCTTTGATTAATCTAAATTCAAAACAACAGCATATTTGAAACTAAATTTGTTCATCTTTACTGTCACTTATGATTGATTTAATGTATCCTTGCTGAATGAAAGTACTAATTTCTTACTAACTTCTTTAAAAAAAAAAAAAATGTACAGACTTTTGAACAGTAGTGTATGTCCATGCCCATGTTTATTACCTTAATTTATTAACTTTTTTATTACTATTAAATATGACCTAAAATATTTTGAAAAAAAAATTCTTTACCTTGATCTGAAGACCCCTGAACATCTTTGGCTTGTCACTCCTGACAAAAGCTGAAGGGAAATACAGTCACAAAAATTACCGTTTTGTAACAGGAATGCAAAAGTAAACACTCTGACAGTCTGTGCCACACAACAACAGCTGAACTGCTATAACAGCTGCTACAAGAAAAACACCCTTTGAAGCATTTCAAATTAACGGTTTATTTTGCTACATTTCTATGGCATTTTTTGTAAAATCATCAAGCTACACAAGAATTATGAGGTATCAGTTACGCCAACGTCCTTAACCTACCTTGGACTTGAGGGAACCTCCCCAATTTTCATCCACAGACCTCAAGGATGGCTCCTGGATAGAGCTGTCCAAAAAAAAAAAAAAAGAAAAAGAGACAAGTATACATTAATCTGGATACAAACAGATTTTCACACTGACAAAACTAATAAATAAATATATTGGCCTTTATAATAATGGATTAATTAAACTCAAATGATATGACACCAAATAATCAAGACTGTGGCCTCTGGATTTTATCCAAATATTTGTGCTTTGACAAAAAGCTTTGCACATATTCATTGTTTGGTGGGTAAAATGCAGGAAAGCTTTATAAAAGCCCCAGCACTTCATGTTCACTGTAAGAAAATGACCTTGTGATTTGACAGAAGCTGAACTCACCTTCCTAGACTCCAGCTGAGCCTCCTCTTGGCAGCACTGCCTGCAGGGAAGGTCTAACTGGCCCAGGCTGAACTGACCCAGGAGATCACAGGAGCTGCACAGGAGATTGCTAGAGAAGCCCATCTCCCTGCAGGCCTCAGAGGAGAGCTCCGCTCCATAAGACGCCAGCTAAGCCAGAAAGATTTTCACCACACTTTACATATGAAACAAGCAGTAAATGCAATTCTCTAAGCACTTACACCAGTTGACCTCAAAGTCAACATCTCAGACCTGTTGGAAATTCTCAGCTGTTTCCTAAAAGCATCTTTGATTTTAATGACCCTCAAATGCAATGAACAAGGCAAACTGAGGGTAAAGCACAGGTGCAGGAATTGGCAAGCTTTGGCTACACAGCTATGATAACAAGACATACTGTTTATAGCCGGTGGTTGACATCTCGCCTCCTAATTACAAACAATATAAATGATAAAATAAATAAATATACAATATAGTTGATACATTTCCATTTAAGAATAAGTACAATCATTTAAAGAATTAAATTCTTTTGGAATGAAGGGAGATTTGATCTTTTGAGACCAGTGTTATTATAGTTAACTAAAACTGAAAGTGAAATTAAAACCACATTAAATTGTTACTTGAAATAAAATAAACCTTAACTGAAATAAAATATAAAAATGTTTCTTATAAGGCAACATCAATTTAACTTGATGTACTAGAATAACTAAAACCATATAATAAAACATACATACATACATATATATATATATATATATATATATTTATTTATTTATTTAAAAAATGAATTTAAAAAAAACTTAAAATTAAATGAAAATGGAAACTACAAAACAAAAACTTTTAAAAACATTAAAAAAACTATAAATAACTACAATAACAACTATAATAATACTCACAATACTCATAATACTATAATAATCTCAATGATACTAAAATAACTTGTTTGGACTTGGAATCTGATTGAATTAAATTTTTTATATCCCATAATATTGTCCTTTTTAAGTTTAATCAACAAGCCCTTATAGTATGGAATTTATGTTACATGCATTTTTTTTTATCCACACAAGATAATAAAATAGCACTTGCTTCCTAGTTACGAGCACTATCAGCTACTCTAGGAAAATCCCCAAAACTGCGAATAAATCACACCTCCACTGGTGTAAACATAAATGGAAACATATTTTACATGACAGCAATGTTTATTTTAAAAGTTAAGTGTATCTACAAGTTCATTTTTTGCAGGTAAACTAGCTAAGTTTTAGAATTTAACCATTACGGAGCAAATAAAAAAAACATTGCCTCAAACTTTTGCAGTAGGTGCAAAGTTAGTTAATGTTACGGATAGAAATGAAATCCGCGATATTATATAGATTTGCAATACATTATGTACACTTTCAGCCGGTTGGGCCACGTCATTAGCTAACATTAGCGAGCCGGCTAACCAGCGCCTTGAACGTAAATACTCCATATTTTACACAGACACGTGGATTACTTGTCATTGTTGAGTATCTACTTTCAAAGATGAAAATGTACAGATATGGTTTATTCACCTACCGTTTGTAATAACGGCAGTAACCAAAGCAGGTACACCTCCCCCGCCATGAGTGTTTCTCTTCTACTCACCGAGTTCAGCAGGAAGTGCGTCACATCACACGCTCTGAGTTTATTAATAAAAGTCTTACCATAACCAAAAAGCTGTTTGAAAGAATAACTTTCTCTCTTGATTTAAAGAAAGATCAAACTGTTTTAACAACTGGCAACAAAAAGATTAAACTAAGCTGAAGGAGTGCCCAGATTTGTCATGCATTCATCATCACTTCAAAAGTACAATGGTTTAGGAAATGTTTGAACAAATCTGATTGAATTTATTTTTATACCACGTAACATTGTTCTTTCTAAATTTGATCAACAAGCTTTTTAAGGCATGGAAGTTGAATTGTAAATATAAGGGGATTTTATATGTGATCTTTTGCTCATTTATATGCAATGAATATTTAAATATATATATATATATATATATATATATATATATATATATATATATATATAGAAAATATCTGTATGTATACATGGACAGTTGAATATGATGTGTAGTTGTCTGGACAGTTAATGTAGAGAAGTCGTATTTGAGTGAAGTGAGATTATCCAGTCATAGAGCGACAGCTGACCCACTGACGTCAAAACCGGCGAATGCGCATGCGCAGTGACACAACGTGCCTATACTTCCCAGGATTTATCAACAAATGAACGTACACTACAGCTGCTACTCAAGTGAAGGATAGTCTGAGCTGTTCGGATTCAATAAGAATACAACATTTTATATGAAACTGTTTTTGTTGCGGCAGTAAGTGTCCATTGTAGTGTAGTTTGCTGTGTGTGTGTGTTTATATTCGATTGTGGGGATCATGAAATAGCAGCACTGCTCTTTGCATCCATGTACTGTGTGTCATAAAGTTCTCGGTCACGGCATGTCCTCTCTGTGCTGGATTTTTTGATGGGGCTTTTAAGGTTAAAGATGCCGCCGAAGTTTCAGCTCCTGGCTCTGTTGGCCTTCGCCATCGCGATGATCTTTTTGGAAAACCAAATTCAGAAGCTTGAGGAGTCACGGGGGAAGCTGGGTAAGAATCTTTCCTTTTCAATAAAGTGTCTTGAAATCATTTGTAGATTAGAAATCAGCATAGTCTGATTTGTGCCACTTTGTCAACATTATCATGGTGTGATTTGTTTCCTCAGTACTATTTTAAGGGAGGTAATGAGCGTTCGTGTGTTTGGACTACATGGTCCATCATGTCTCAGGCAGCAGCTGCATTTTCATTCAAGCAAGATCCAGTATCAGTTTTGACTCACCTAGTTGTGCAATTGATATTTTCCTTCGTCAGTATTCAAGCTTGTATCTGTTGCCCTACTAAGCTACTGCATCAGACACGCCACTCACTTATGTTTGAGTCTTCAGGGACAAAACACTGAAAGAACAACTGACGAAATAACAGCTTATGTACTAAGATATTATTTTGGATTAATCTATTCAAAATGTTTGGTAATATTCTTCAGCTTACTATGTGTGTGTTTTTCCCCTTTGCCCATTAATATGGCTCAACACTGTCAGATATAAAAGCATGATGGACCACGTATTATTTAATTATAAATACTGACCGATAAAAAAATCACTTCCGTGAATGAATGAATTTAAACTACAGTGTGCTTTTAAATAGATTTTCACCTCCATTTATTATTGTCAAAATCACAATCAACAAACATTAAATCCAGTAGCCATTTAGTTTTTTCCCCCTAATCTAAAAATCTTATTCACATTGCTGTTCAAAAGTTTGAGGTCGGTACAATTTTCACATGTAGATTAAACAAATAATTTGACTTTCAGTTAACTCAAAAAATGGATGTACTATTCATATCTTGAGGTATAAGAAAGATTTATGCAACAACTTTTAACCCTGACAAAATTCAGTGTTCCACAGTATTACACAACCATTTAAATTTTGGGGTTCAGATTACTTTTATTGAGTAAGGATGCATTAAACTGGTCAAAAGACATTTATAAATGTTACAAAAGATTTCTATTTCAAATAAATGCTGTTCTTTTGAGCTTTCTATTCATCAAAAAATTTATGAAAAAAAAAAAAATCAGTTTCCACGGAAATATTAACTGTTTTCATGAAAAATCTGAATCAACACATTAGAATGATTTCTGAAGACTGGAGTAATGGCTGCTGAAAACTCATCTTCACCATTGCAGGAATAAATTACGTTTTAAAATGTATTAAAATACAAAAAAAAAGTTAAAGTTAAGTTAAAAAAAGTTATTTTAAGTTGTAATGATACTTCACAATATTACTTTTTTACTGTAAAAGAAATACAGCCTTGGTGAACTGATTTCAAAAACATTAAAAATCCTACCAGCCCTAAACATATGACAGCAGTGTATGTGAGTTGGCATAACATGGCTTCGCCACAGGAGAAAATACAGGCATTTAGCATTAATATAATTACCTACAGTTATAAAAATAGGTGAAATAGCTGCTTTATATAAAAAAAAAAATGTTATCAGAAGCATGTTCATAAATATCTCACAGTGTTGACAGAACATCCAGAATTATCTAAGGAAGTTAAGAATGCCTTCAACCCTTTTCCATGTCTGTAAAATTAAAAGGTTTTCTGCTTATTACAACTAAACTATTGAAATGAACACAATCATTTATTTTAAATGTCTGTGAAGTACATGCATCAGCAGGGCTTTTGGTATTTTGGTGATTCCAAACACAGGCCACATATCTCCTAGTGACACATGTCAAAGTGATTGGATATGGGCTATTTCACGTCCAATGCAGGCTTTTCCAAATGCTTCACCGTTTGGACTGTATCTGTTTCACAGCACCTTCACAGAGAAACATGTCTGCCGTGCTCAAGTTATTATAATGCTTTGTTTGTTTGAATAAGCGACGTTCTTTCCGTTAAAAATTGGCAAGCTGCTGTTGTTTGGGTTAGCTGGTTCCCACCATCCACGCTGGGAGTTACTCACATCACCTAACAGCTTTTTGCTCTATGAATAGTTGCACCACTGCAGAGGAATATGAGACCTGTTAGCAGGCGGAAAGGTGAGAGGAAGGTTTCCATCTGGTTAGACCTGGAGAAAGCTGTCAGTCTCAGCGCTGTATAAATTGATGATGTATTTGAACCTGTCATCCTGTTGCACATCTTGTTTGACTGTGAACAAATGGAGTCTTTAGCACATACCTAGTGTAAACTGTTTTATTAATTTGACTCAATACTTCAACAGTGTTTTTACTGACTATATTTCGTGTCACATTTCGAACTGTTGATTGTTGATTTATTATCGTTCCATTTGCTCTAATGATGCATCTGACATGCACCTTCATGGTTCATGAGCATCGGAAAGTTATTTGATATTTAACCTGATAGTAATTTGTCTCCATTTGCTAATGGAAGTTCTGGGATTCCCTTTGAAAATGTTTCAGATCGGTACTCTTTTTAGCCCTGATGGGACTGTGAAAGAAGCTAAGCCTATGTGTTCTGGCTTGGCACCAACACATTGACTACTGTACATTTTTAGATCCAAAAAAGCCGTGTTTATGATGCTTAAAGACTTTGAAAGCACTGTTGATTGTTGAAGGTTTCAGAGCCAGCGGATGACATATAAACTAAACAAATACTTTTGTAGCCTTTATAATATGAATAGATTCATAAGATGTGTGCATTTTTAGTGTTTCATTTATTAATCAAACTAATAAATATTAATATATAAAGTCCCAACATTTACACTACTCAGTTTTATGCAATTTACAGAAAAAATAAGTCTGCTAACTACAATTAGAAGGCAACTCTGAAATTATAGAACAAAAATATGAGATCATTATTTAAAAAACTCAAAAGAAATGCAAATACTTTTTCTAAACACTTTAATTACTGAGAACATCTAAATAAATGTTAAGCATGTTAAGAAAATGAATTAATTTTAATATAAATCATGGTCGCACCACATGACATTTTTTAAGGCTACGACCAATTCATCTAGATGAAAAAACACTAAAATCACTTAATTTAAAATTTTAATATGAATTTATGTGTACACAACCTTCTTAATGTTTGAACAACTACAAAAGATATTATTTTTTTGTATTTTAAAATTTGCCTGTCGAAAATCCTTATACGTCAATGACCCATATACGTGTATTTATATATACATAACAAATATACTCAGTACACACACATATAGTATGTAAACATAAACTTTTATTTTGAATCGATTAATTGCAACTAATCGTTTTGCATCCCTAATTTATTTATGAAAGTTCATGGTTTTTAGTATTATACGTAAAAGTTAAAACATTGTTTATCTTAGTAGAGGTGTATTCGTGTGTTTTTGAATAATTGATCTGGGCCAAACAAATTAGTGTCATTGGCCTAATTACTAATGAATGTTTTTTTTATATGACTAGACTTCTTGTTTTGTTTCTTTTTGCTGTTCTTAAGAAAAAAAATAGATGTAAATTGCTTGAAAAACACTACAGTAACTGCAGAAATTCATTTTAAGTAATGTTTTCTGGGTACAAAAAAATTCTCTGACATTTAAGTCATTGAACTTCTGAAGAGATTCTTATCAAAGAACACAGTGTTGTAAAGGCCATTAGAAGTGAATATCAGCAGTCTTCTATAGCGTTAGTTACACACAGACAGCCTGAGGGCCCTCTTGCTGCCTGTCCATTTTTAAAACAGCACTTTCACTCAGCATAATGCAGCAGTTGTGTGCCTATCAAGTAGGAAATAGGTAATGAGTCAGGGTGTTTTTCTCATTAACTTGCAATTACATTATTACATTAGGCTGGGTATTGCAGCAGTAATGAGATGGTGAAACAGTCTGCAACATGCACATCTACTCATAAACCCAGACGACTGTTGTACCTCAGAGTCAAAAATTTCCCATTACAGCTCATCACATATAAATCACATACAATTTTTAGTGGTGGATTACTAGTATAAAAGAGTATATTTTGGTGTTTTATTGTTTCATATTGTTTTCTCTTCACAATTTTAAAGAAATAGTTCACCCAAAAATAAAAATTTGCTCACCCTCAGGTCATCTAAGATGTAGATGGGTTTGTTTCTTCATCTAAACAGATTTGGAGAAATGTAGTATTACATCACTTGCTCACCAATGGATCTTCTGGAGTGAATGGGTGCCGTCAGAATGAGAGTCCAAACAACTGATAAAGACATCACAATAATCCACACGACTCCAGTACATCAATTAACATCTTGTAAAGTAATACGTCTCCAAATCTGTTCCGATGTAGAAACAATCTCATCTACATTTTTGTTGGCCTGAGGGTGAGTAAATTTTTAGAAAATGTACATTTTTTTGAATGAACTGTTTCTTTAAAATGTCAAAATGCTTTTTGCAACAGTAACAAGTTTTTCTCTGTTGTCGTGGGACACCATAATGTGGAGTAGCAACAGTTTTCATGGGTGATAGCAGTTGTCCACATGTTATGTTTGGAGACTGGGCTCTTAGACCTGAGAGCAGTCAGAGTTGAGTGGGAATGTGCTGTGGTTGGTTTGACATCATCACCTCACAGTAGCAGCTGCCCGAACGCCTGCTCACATTTACACACTACTGTCACCACATCGTGTACACTGTCAAATTTCCGTCTCAATGTCTCACTAGTATTACGGGACCACAGGACCTTTTCTGTTTCAACTGCAGAGTAAATTTTGTTCATGAATTCACTTCAAATATTGTTTGTATTATGCATTACTGTAATATAGCCTTTCATTAACATTTACATAAAATATTACATAATTTAAAAATAGCATGGTTGGCCAAAATTCTGAATTTCGAGAATTGGTTTGCTTTCAAACATTCATGAGAAATTGTAAAGAATAGGCTCACAGGATGTTGAATTGAAATTTGAATTCAAATGACAGGAAGAAAAATTCACTAAATTGCAATTTCAAAACAGTCAACAGTTTGCATAAATAACAATTAGCTAGTATGTAGGATACTTTTTTTCTGAATTGAGTAGACATGTGTGACCCTGGACCACAAAACCAGTCATAAGGGTCAATTTTTTGAAATTGAGATTTATACATCATCTGAAAGCTGAATAAATAAGCTTTCCATTGATGTATGGTTTGTTAGGACAATATTTGGCCGAGATACAACTATTTGAAAACTGGAATCTGAAGGTGCAAAAAAAATCAAAATATTGAGAAAATCACTTTTAAAGTTGTCCAAATGAAGTTCTTAGCAATTCATATTACTAATCAAAAATTAAGTTTTGATATATTTACAGTGGGAAATTTACAAAATATCTTCATGGAACATGATCTTTACTTAATGTCCTAATGATTTTTGGCATAAAAGAAAAATCGATAATTTTGACCCAAACTATGTATTTTTGGCTATTGCTACAAATATACCTGTGCTACTTAAGACTGGTTTTGTGGTCCAGGGTCACATATTTCTCTCAACTTTAAAGTTCATTACTTTCAAAACAATTAAAAATCCATACAGAACTGCAAAATGACAAAAGAAAAAAAATAGAAATCTGGAAATTAAGGTGTTTTTACCTTTGTCAGAAAATATATTTTAAATATAAGTAAATATATTAATTAAATTAGAACACTATTGTTATTTTTGAGTGTGAGTTCCCACTTGTGGGGATTTTTTTAAAAATGATTATTATTATTATTATTATTATTATTTAAAAAAGAAAAATTAAAGCCTTTTAGCACCAGGTCACTGAGGCCACATGCTCATATACAAATATAGGTGATATTAAAAATAAATATTAATAAAAAAATATAGAATTCTGGCAATTAAAATGTTTTTTTTTTTTACTTTGTCAAAAATATATATTTTAAATATTATTAAATATAGTAATTAAATTAGAACATAACTGATCTTGTTGAGTATGAGTTTCCACTTGTGGGGATTTTTATTATTATTATTATTATTATTATTATTATTATTTATGGGCCGTGGCCTAATGGATAGAGAGTTGGACTTGTAACCCGAAGGTCATGGGTTCGAGTCTCAGGTCTGGCAGGGATTGTAGGTGGGGGAGTGAATAACCAGCACTCTCTCCATTCTCAATACCACGACTGAGGTGAGACCCTTGAGCAAGGCACCAAACCCCCAACTGCTCCCCGGGCGCCGCAGCATTGGCTGCCCACTGCTCCGGGTGTGTGCACACTACTGTGTGCATGCACTTGGATGGGTTAAATGCAGCGAACAAATTCCAAGTATGGGTCACGATACTTGGCCACACACCACTTCCCTCCCCTTTATTTTTATTATTTAAAAAAAAATCTTAAAGCCTTTTAGCACCAGGTCACTGAGGCCACATGCTGAAAATTCTGTAACTTAAGTGTATAGTGCTGAAATTTAATACAAAACATTCAATTTCCTTTAAGAGAGAATTATTCATCCAGTATTCTTTGCAATTTTGTTCCCTCAACATACAGTACTTGTAGTATTCCTTTATGAATCTGGTGTATGGCAGGGTTTTTTGCAGTTTTTGTTTTTTTTAAATGATTGAATATTGAATTAATTCTGCATAAATGTCTCCTCCTCCTTCTCCATTGCAGAACGAGCCATTGCCAGACATGAGGTACGAGAGATTGAGCAACGGCACATTCAAGAGGGGGCAAAGGAGGCCCTGGTAGAGGAAAACGATTTGGTGGTCATCTACAACCGAGTGCCCAAAACAGCCAGTACCTCTTTCACCAACATCGCCTATGACCTGTGCAACAAGAACCACTACCATGTGCTGCACATCAATACCACCAAAAACAATCCCGTCATGTCTCTTCAGGATCAGGTCAGTTTTCTATCACTTGTTCACTGTTAGTGCTTCCCACTTACAGCCATCCAAACAACAGATTATAATGCTGGAAGGATCCAAATGTTTCCATTTACTGAAATGCACCAAACAGCCTCTAAATGGCACAAAGCATTTCCTTAATAGTGCACTACAGCAGTATCGTAGCTTTATATTGTCTGGGGGACTTAAAATGGGCACTTTTTTTTTTTTCCAGAGCAAATCCTTAAGTGATTTATTTATTTCATAAATTTTAAAATTCTTATTTATTCACGTTTCAGGTACGATTTGTAAAGAATGTGACGTTATGGAAGGAAATGAAGCCTGCGTTCTACCATGGGCATGTTTCCTTTCTGGACTTCACCAGGTATGTATTATGATGTTTAAATCTGTTGTGGTCAGTGTGTTTTGCACGAGTATTTCTGTTTAGAGTGGTTTCAGGTATTGCATTCGATACTATCATCACTGAAGGATGATTTTCCAGCATTCTGCATAACTAGAATCCTACATTAGCCACTCATTCATTCATATCCATTGAAAGGATTCTGTTTTACATTCCCAACAACCCAGAAAGCAGTTTGATGCTGCTGACTCCTAGTGGCTGTGAAAGGAATTGCAGCAAACTAATTTTAAACAATACAATCATATTGTTAGTTTACAGTTTTGTGGGTATCCCTATACCTTACCTACAAGCATAAAGCTGCTTTTTAATTATGCCTAAAACATGTTTTAATCCTACTATAATTGTACATTACTAATTACTATTCCTTTCCCGTCTCATTATTAGATTTGGAGTGAAGAAAAAGCCTATTTACATAAATGTTATCCGGGACCCTATTGAGCGTCTGGTGTCTTACTACTATTTCCTGCGCTTTGGTGATGACTACAGACCAGGCCTACGACGCAGAAAGCAAGGGGACAAAAAGGTGAGTCTGGTGGTTCAAGTGTTCGATAGTTGTTTTGTCTACTTTTATCCTATTTTTAATTATGAATTTCACAACTACAAGGTACCTAAGTATAAGTTCACAAAATAAAAGTAATAGTGTTAGTAAAAATTACAAAATAATAATTATATTAGAAAAATATAATGTTAAATATTATTAATATTGCAATTTTATTATTTTGTAAAATCTATTATAAAAAATTTACTATCTATATATTATGTAAAAAGTACAAATAACATTTAAAGTATTCTTAAATAATAAACTTATAAATTATTATTACTTTTTTTAAATGATGATAAAAATATCTAATAAAAGTTGTGCTATTAACATCCTGAACACTGACCTTGACCTTAACTCTTATATTAATAAAACGTGGCAGGTGGAATGGATATCAATGCCAGGGAATTAATTAATATGGAATAAATCCTAGTATATGAAGGTTTTTCAGCCATTTCAAATCTAGTTATGATGTTGTTGTTTTTACTAGGTACCGTTTAGGTCAGGGGTGTCAAACTCAGTTCCTGGAGAGCCGCAGCCCTGCAGAGTTTTGTTCCAACCCTGCTCCAACACACAAAGCATGTAGTTTTCAAATAAGCCTGAAGGACTTGATTAGTTGGATCAGGTGTGTTTAATTAGGGTTGCATCTAAACTCTGCAGGGCTCCGGCCCTCCAGGAACCGAGTTTGACACCACTGGTTTAGGTCATTCAAGATTCACACGTTATTTATTAAAAGATGCCTTTCTTTGTCCTATGACTCTTAAACATTTTAATAGAATGTGATTTTATTCAGAGACTGATGTGTTTTAGTTATGTATTTTAGAGTTAATTGTATGACTTTTGTTATTCCGTTTGTTCATGCCATGAAGATGAAATTACGTTACAAAAACAAAAAATAGTAATGAAACACTATTACATCCATTACTTTAACCACAGTTTGTGCCACTATAATTATTTTCTTTGCTGTCAGTAAAGCTTAACATTTTTCCTGTATTACATACTGAACTCAGAACATGTAAACTGTATTTTTTTTAACACACATTTTTATTATAAAAAGACATGGAAGATAACATGAAAATATTCATAGAAAATACATTTTATATATATTTTAGCTCCCCACCCCCAACCCCCCAAAGCATCCAAAAATTCAATTATACAGGTAAAGAAGTTATTATACAAAGGATAAGACAGACATATCCACATATTTTCAATTATAAAAGTGCATATATATGCATTATCAATCAGTAGAGTGAGAGGTATTTATTGCCTGTGCCAATATTTGGTTATTTTTCCTGAAATTGTATAAACAGATCCCAAATTTTAGGGTAGTTCTTTAGTTTGCCCTTTATACTGTAGGTTATTTTTTCCAATACAGTATAATGTGGTAAATCTTTCAACCAGTGGTCGATGGATGGACCTTCTATGTTCTTCCAGTAGAATGCTAATAACATCTTGCAATAACTAGACAAATGTCAATCATTTTAGTGCGATAACCTGGTAATGATACAGTAAACTTACAGGAAATAAACCCAAAGCACATATTTCAGGAGTGACTGGAATTGGTTTTAAAATAATTGAGGAAATTAGTGTTATCTCTTTTTGTCAGAATGTCTTAATCACCTCACATTCACAGATACAGTGAAAGATTGTTCTCTTATGTTTTTGGCATTTGAAACATATCTGGGATGTTTGGGTTGGACTTATTTAACTTTTCAGGGCTGACATAAGTACGCATTACCCAGTTGTATGGGATCAGTTTAAATCTAGTGTTAATTGACAAATTCTGGGCTTTAATCTGGCTTCATTCTAAATCTGGAAGGTCATATTGCAAATCTATACTCCAAGCAACTCTTCTTTAGAGCTGTTAACAAATTTGCAGTAAAGCAATGAAATTCGATTTACACTAAGATCCTCATAAAACAAGCTTTTCTAGTTCTGTTTGTAGATAGTGAATAGTTTTGCTTGACATTGATATAGCTGCATGTAAACTTTTTTTTTTTTTTTTTAACTCAAAGATCTGTGTGTGTTTCAGACGTTTGATGAGTGCGTAGCTGCTGGAGGATCTGACTGTGCTCCAGAGAAACTGTGGCTTCAGATTCCCTTCTTCTGTGGTCATTACTCTGAGTGCTGGTAGGCTGTTCAGTGTCTACATGCGTAATTCACATCTACCGCTTGTAGGACTCTTGCTACATTTTCTCAATTACTTCTTCACAGGAACATTGGCAGCAAATGGGCTTTGGAGCAAGCCAAGTACAACCTAGTGAATGAATACATGTTAGTTGGAGTGACAGAGGAATTGGAAGACTTTGTTATGATGTTGGAGGCGGCACTTCCTCGCTTTTTTAAGGGGGCCACAGAACTCTATCGGACAGGTAAGACTGCAGAGAGAATGTCTTTAACAATCCTATTAGATGGTGAATATAAGTGTTTGTGTCTATTTTTAAAGGGAAGAAATCGCACCTAAGGAAAACGAGCGAGAAGAAGCCGCCCGCCAAAGAGTCTATAGCCAGACTGCAGCAGTCAGACATCTGGAAAATGGAGAATGAGTTTTATGAGTTTGCACTTGAGCAGTTCCAGTATGTTCGGGCTCATGCGGTGAGAGAAAAAGATGGAGAACTGTACCTACTGGCACAGAACTTTTTCTATGAGAAAATCTACCCAAAGACTACCTGAGACTCAGCGGTGCTCCATAATACTGTATGCTGTGGTCGGAAACACTGGAGGGAGGACCCAATCCATTCTGCCTGACTGGATGTGTGCATTTAGAGCAACTGAAACTACTCCGTGGCACAGGGAAGAGTCTTGGGGCCAAATAGCTGTCAAAAGCTTTATCCCCCCAATACATATCATTTCAAAGAAGGCTTAAAAGCTCTCTAATGAGCTTTAAAAGTGACTGAGGTCTTGTTCGTGTCGTTTATTCAAGACAACCATCACCTTTCTGCCATAGGGATATGATACAGGTGCTGCCACATTTAAGAACATTTTTTGTTTTTATGGACTGGTTGATGCTGTTTTGGAGTTTTTGCATCTTAAAAGTATATATGACTACTAAACATTCTTATCAAGCTGACAAAGTAATTTTTTCAATATAGTAAAATGAGGAATACTTTATTCCTTGGACTTTCATAAGGCTATTTATGGGATTTATTAGAAATACACAGATGTGGATGTACTTCACATTGTTAAAAACACATCATATGTCTTGTCTTTGAAATACCAGAAAAAATTATCCACATTTTTTCTGTTTGCTGTTTCTAAAACAGAACCTTCTGCCTGGGGTTCAGTCCTGCATTTTTTCAGCAATTGCAGATAATATATTTTTATCTACAAATATGTGTAAATACTGGTCATTACAGTTACAGTTGGACCAAAACAGTTAAATATGGGAGGATAAAGAATTGAAGATAAAATGTTTATCTGCATGTGGATCATTGTACTGTTACTTGTTCTTCGTAAATGGCAATTCTCGTTTTTAATTTGCTTTCATATATTTTATGACTGAATTATCATGTGTTTGTTTTTATGTAGTTTAAACATACTTTGTTTTTCAAGGACTCTCATGGCAACATACCGTTAGTCTGCTGCTTTGATTTATAGATCATGGACCTTAAATGTGTTCAATGAAAGAAAGACTCTAAATTCATCAAGATTGTGCCTTTTTTTCCGGTAACACAGAGCTGTTATTACAGCCCGTGTAAATATGACTTGATATCTCAGCATATGAATAGGTGAGGAATTGTCAGCGTGAAATGTAGGTACAGTTGCATAGATTGTCATTATTAACATTAATGTGGAAATAGGCAACCATCATTTGAAATTGTTTGCCTTGTTGATGGTACTACAAGACTGGAACTGATGTCTTTTTGAAAATGGAAATTTGTCTCCTGAGTACATTATACAATTCCAGTGTTTATACGTACATGATCTTTACTAAACACACATTTGTGCATGAAATGGGTGCTGGATTGCACATTTGCCCTTAAAATCTCCAAGACAAAATATGAGTAGAGCAGTGTGACAAATTATCACTTGCTACGTAAAAAATATTTTGACATTGTACAGGTTCTTTAGATGTTTTTAGAGTATCAAAACCAATCTGTACTGCATCACTAGAGTAACCTGTACATATCAACTATATATCGGTTTTAATATCTCTCTTTTCTTTCACGGTGCTACCACGTGAGCCTGTATTTGCTCTGTTCTTGTTTTTGTTTTTGTTTTCCTTTTAAATTAATGAGACTCCAGGAGCTTTGCTCTTTTCTGCTGACATTGCCGAGGTAGATTTGAAAACAAATTTTTTGGATATGTCAGCCATAATAAAAAGAGCTTGATTTATTTAGATTTTTCTTGTCTGTTATTCCCTTCTCATTATAATTCTGATAAAACATAAGACTGTTTCTGTCTTCTAAAAGTAGTGTTTTTTTTAAACAAAGGAGAAACTAAAATATATGGAGGCTTATATTTTATTTAATATTCTTAATATTCTTTTTTGTTACTAACATCACAAACACAAATTAAACATTAAACATACGGTTCAAAAGTTTGGGGTCAGTAAGATTTTTTCATGTTAATGAAAGAAGTCTCTTATGCTCATCGAGGCTGCATTTATTTGATCAAAAATACAGTACAAATAATCTTAAATATTATTACTATTTCAAATTTGAATGCATTTTCAGCAAATTCAGCTGATGTGCTGCTCAAGAAACATTTATTATTATTATCTATGCTGAATAAAGTTGTGCTGATTAATATTTTCATGAAAACTGCAATACATATTTTCAGGATTCTTTGGTGAATAGAAAGCTCAATAGAACAGCATAGATTTGAAAACTTTACTGTCCTTTTTGATCAATACAGTGGATCATTGCTGAATACAAGTATATTTCTTTAAATATATATATATATATATTACTGACCCCCAAATTTTGAATGATGATCCATGTATGTCTTCATAAAGAAACAAATCTTTTTTTAACCACCACAAACTTCTTTGCTCTAGAATAACTGGGTGTAACCGCTCTTCCACAGAAGTGCTCACCACTGACATTATAGAAACACAGAAGATGTGCTGAAGCTGTGATGTGCACCGCTGCAACATCCATGTTATCTCATCACAGCACATGCATTTAATAAACAGAGCTTTTGATATGCTTTTGAGTCTATCTCAGTGGAAATGTAATCAGCAACACAATTAAAGCATTATTGAGTCATTCTTTCAATGGCCTGGCCTGGATAATAGTGTAAATAATTAATTTTTCTATTAACTCGTTGTCTCTTCAGCTTGTCTCTCTAAACACAGTGGGAACAGATACCAGGCTGCCTTTCAGAGATATAATTTTTCTAATTAGCACTCAAGTGAAGGGCTGTCTGTAGCCTCTGATGGTCATTGTCGGCGGTTTTTACCTCCCCCCGGTTAGATCATGATGGGTGATTGAGCTGTCACAGCAACAAATAAAGGGCCTTTCAACCAATCCCTTTCTGTGTTTGATCGACAGTCGAGCTTCCCTTCATTTTTAATGAACATCATAATTGTTGGCTATCGTCAGTGGGGAAAGGATACATTAATTAGGGGGAAATTGTTTCGTTAAAATAACCAGCTAAAGTAATTCGGTAGATTTGTTTGGAAATGTCCTTCTAATTACCAGAACAGAAATGCACATCATTGTCGAATGTTTCACAGATTCAATTATAGAGCAATGATGAAAATATTGTGCTCAAAAGACATCGGCTAGTTCCGGCTCTAAATAATGAGGCCTCTGTCTCACGCTTTCCATCTGATGTTTATCTAACTGTATGTGCTCAGACAGCTCACGCTCTTTTGTTAATGTGACTCCTGTGCTTTACCTGAAACATCACAACATGCCTCTGCTCAGTAAACAATTAAAGTAATGGAGCTGTGGAGAAAATGACTTATTTTCCATTACGCCCCCCCTTCCCACACACATTTCAAACTTTGCACTCCGCCATTAGATCAACGACTGTGACCTCATTACATAAACATAATGATCCAGGAGATGGGGGGGTTGCTGGTCTCATTTACAGGAAATCTAGACAGGCAAAACCAACAATAGGGGCTGAAAAAAGTAATAGCTCATGCAGAACAGTCAAAGTTTCATTTGTGATGAAGTTAGTCTGGTTTCATGCACATTCATGTGTGTGCATACTCATATGTCTCTTTTTAATATTGGGTAGGGGTAAACGGGAGTATAACATTAAAAGAAAATGTGTGTGTAAAAACTGTAAAAATGTAAAAAGTAAAAATGTCACAGTAAAAATCTGATTAACTGTAAGTTACCCCACCATATAAGGTGACAACTGTAAATGGTTTAACATTACATTATACATAATGTTATGGTAATATACTGTCAAATTTATGGTTTTTGCCATTAAAAATATAATCAAATTACTATGAATTACCGTAAAATTTATGGTAAAAAAAATCCCTGAAGTCTCTGCATGACACACATATGATTATATTCTAAACACATTTTGTTTTGTTTTGTTTTTATATCAGTGTATATTATGTATATCATGTATATTAGTGTGTTTTGCATTAGATTTTTTGTTATGTATTTAATGTGTGTTATGATGGCTATGATGATGTATTTTCGTTCTGTTTATGATCCTGTGCGCATTTATTCATGAGTACTGGCCATATTTATTAGATAGGCCTCTTACAGCTGTGATTTACCATGTGACTTTCTATGTGACCTGTTTTATTTTGGTGGTAATTTTAAGGTAAAAAGCAGATATTGGTATATTAACATTATAACATTATATCATATACCAACTTAATATTCAGGCACCAATATGCTATAATATTATTATGGGGCAGTCGTGGCCTAATGGATAGAGAGTTGGACTTGTAACCCGAAGGTCATGGGTTTGAGTCTCAGGTCTGGCAGGGATTGTAGGTGGGAGGAGTGAATAACCAGCACTCTCTCCACCCTCAATACCATGACTGAGGTGAGACCCTTGAGCAACTGGCTGCCCACTGCTCTGGGTGTATGTTCACTACTGTGTGCATGCACTTGGATGGGTTAAATGCAGAGCATGAATTTCAAGTATGGGTCACCTTACTTGGCCACACACCACTTCCCTTTCCCTAATACTTGAAACTTTGTCACATGCTTTTGACTGTGAATTTCTGGCAACCAGAAATGCTAGAGCTACTGTATTGTTGTTTGTTTGTTTTAATGTCTAATTTTTAACAGGATTTTTTTAAATAGTGGTATAATGTATATTTTCTCATACAACCATGTGACAGAGGTGAACTCAGAAACGAGGGAGAACTGGATCCAAATGAGATAAACTAAAGAGAAACCCCCAAAAATGTCAAGAAAACTCAACAAAAACAGAAGGCAAACAAGAACCAGAACAGAGAACATCAACTAAACGCTAGACAAGACAACCAACACCTAACCTACAACATAAAAGTCCAAAACCAGACACCGAACGGGGAATATGTGACAGAGTGCAACTGCAGATATAAGCAGCCTCAAAATAAAACCAAACATGGAGTTAGAAGGTTTTAGTTCCTCAAAGCAAACAGCACACTATATATCAACACTAAGCCGCCCTTACGGCTTCGTCATGTCATCAGAGACTAATTTTCAGCATTGAATAGTGACATAATACACCATAATGAGTGACAGAAGCCGACAAACACAACCCTCTCCCCCTCAGCTCCTACATCTCTGTAATCTAGAGTTTGCAGGTTTGAATTAAGATCAATTGACAAGATAAACAGTTTTTGCTGGTTCCCATGACAACCACTTTTCACCCAAACTGCTTTGAATGTATTTAATCTGATGGTAATCATGGCTAAATGACAGACAGATGATAAGAAAGGCAGGATCCTTTTCTCACTGATGATTTTCTATTACCACCCAATCAGACTGCTGTCAAGGTTTCTTTTCATAGTGATTTGGCCATGACGCTGTGTGTGTGCTGTAATTAGCTCTTTAATATGGGTGATTAAGGCCCTATTGTAAATGACTCCGAATGAGAAATGTGAGGCAGCTCTTCTGAACTTCTTCCAGTCACTCTGACAAATCAATTTCTGCCAGCTAATTTTGTGATTTACAATTAAAATTTAAATAGTACATTAAATGTAGTGAAATGCCAGTGCAAGTGACGAATGCGCCATTCTGATGTTGACAGCATCAATAATGTCGCATCTAAATACTGTTTGCTTCAGAACGAGACCAAAATTTAAGTGACTGCTGATTGGCTGAAGCGCGCCAGACGTCACCTCTCGGATGTTTAAAGGGGATAGAAGTCTGGTAATAGAGCGGCGTAACGAGAGCCGTTAACTTACAACGCTCAGACCTCATGAGGATATACAAGCGAAACGTCATTTAAATGTAGGTAAATATCCGTGTTTATGACCTCTCCATTTTGCCTAAAGACAAGATATGGACCGGCGTCTGCGTTTATCCGAACTGACAGACTGAACGCGATCATTTGTTCTGTATTGATGAGTCTGTGAAATGAAGTTGTGAAGCAGGTGAGTGCGCATGCTTGTGCCAAACAAGTGTAAGTGAACTTGTTTACTTTAATAAGATTGTGTATCTGTCAGTGTCATATAGATAAAGGCCTTCTGGTTAATTTATTGCTGTCTTATAAACTAATTAAATACAGTGTGTATTTGTTGTCCAGTTACTATAACTGAAACGTCTGTTCAGTTTACATGCATTCAATTCCAGGTAGTGAACCATTTATTATGGTAAACACTGCTTGTAATACACAACCACCTCATGTCAGAATGGGGGCCCTGGCATGGAAGCGGTGCGTTGGATGTGGATGCAAGATTTCAGACCGCTTCCTCCTGTTTGCTTTGGATGGGTACTGGCACTGCCACTGTCTCAAGTGCTCCTGCTGTCAAGCCCAGCTGGCAGAAATTGGCTCATCATGTTTCACAAAGCGTGGCTTGATCCTCTGCAAAAGTGACTATATAAGGTCAGACTACAGGAACAACACTCTGTTTTGTTATCGTTATCCTTGATAATTTACCATCATTCACACCCTGAGCTAACAAATATACTAGATAAATGAGAGCAGTTCTTGTATACATCTAATAAGTCTTCTGGCACTGTAGTAAAGAAAGTAGATAGTCCACCAAAAATAAAAATGGTCATCTTTTACTCAACCTCATGTCATTCCAAACATGTATAACTTTCTTTTTTCTGTGGAACACAAGAATGCTTGGAACTTAACACTTTTGTTTTCAATTGACTTGCATTGTATGGACAAAAAAAAAAAAAAAAACTAAAATAAAAAAAATACAATGTCAGTCTTTGGAAATGGAAACTGTTTGGTTCTTCAAAATATCTTCTTTTGTGTTCATCAAAATAAAGAAATGCATATAGGTGAATATGGGTGAATAAATGACGACGGTTTTCATTTTTGGGTGAACAATCCTTTTAAGGGAAACACAAAAGAAGATATTTTTAAATACTGCGTGTTTCAATTGTTTTTGACCATACAATTAAAATAAATGAGGCCCAAAACAACAGTGGACCCCATTGATTTTCATTGTATAGTCAAAAAAAGGAAAAAAGTAAATGAGTAAATTGTGACGGAATTTAATTTTTGGTTGAAATATCTTTTTAATAGAGGAAACAAAGTAAGCAAAAGTTCAGACAGCTATACTATAAGCAGATTTAAAAGCTTAAATGCCTTCCTGTGTTAGTGAGAGAGGAAAAAGACTTGTTATTAAATTATAATGACTTGCTTATTAAAAGACATATTTGTGATTATGATATTCACTACAGATTATTTGGTCACAGCGGAGCCTGCAGGGCTTGCAGTAAGTCCATCCCAGCAAATGAAATGGTAATGCGAGCACAGGGCAATGTTTTCCATGTCAAGGTAATTTACTCTATTAAACTGACCCATTTAAATAGTTAATTAAAAAATTGTCTACATTTTTACTTCTTGTTTATAGGCTGACATGTCGAAGTGTGTTTTTTGGGGGGCAGCAGGGTACCTTCTAGTATGTTTTCCTCACAGTCGTTTCTTTCTTTACTCTTGTAGTGTTTTGTATGCTCAGTCTGCCATAACCAGCTAGTACCAGGTGACCGTTTTCACTGCACAAATGGAAAATTGTACTGTGAGCAGGACAGACCACCAGCTTCTGCGTACAGAAACGACCAATTGGATTCACTCAGGGAGCACAACATATCCGAACAGAAGTCCTGAGCTCATCATTTTTTGAGAAAGAGACACTAATGGAGCACCTAGTTTCATATTCAAGACCTCATATAACCCAGTAGTTGCTTTGTCAGCTACAGACCATTTTGTGAAGGCCTAATATTGTGGAAATTCAACGTATATGGTAATATCTGGCAGTTTAAATGAGGTTAACCATTGGAGCTGAAAAGCAATATCAGCGAGCGTCCTTGCGTATCATAATCAATTATGAATTGGTTTTGCACAGAATGACCTTTCTTATATGTTGTGGACCTGCAATTTAGTTGTAGTGTCTGTTAGTTTTGATATAGTGCTGTGTACTTCACTTTCAGGCAGTGAAAACACACCACCTCCCGCTGGTGTGTGAGTGACATTTATCTTTTGGTTACAGGACAGTTATTCTTCCTGGTCTGCAATTACAGTGTCACTGCAATTAACCTGTCCATAAATCAATCCTGGAAGCATCCAGAGAGTCCAAGCTCTCTGTATCCTTTGAAGCAGACCTCCAGATGATTGCTTAGAGAGCTTTTTTTTTATTTTTTATAAATAGAATCAACATTCTGAACTTGCTGTAAAGGGCCAGTCTTTAAAGTGTGTTGTGTGTGAATAATATTTGCTTTATTCAAAATAATTAAAAACATTTAAAACCCCCATTAAGGATCTCTTCAGTGATACCAGCTGTGTTTACAGTTGTGATACATTATAAATGTTTCTAAATAATATATTGACAGACACAGAATTTATGGAGAACACCACCCTCTGTTGGCTGAAGGTAATTCTGTCACTTTCAATAGTAACTGTTTTTAAATGCCTTTGTTAAAAAATGAGAGCATTTTCCAGTAAAAGCAACTATCAACATGATAGGTGTGTGCAGAATTAATCTGTTGAATTATGAATTTTGAAAAAAAAAAAAAAAAAAACTCAGAGGGAACAAAAATGTTATTATTGTTTACAGAATAAATAATAAAATATACTAAACATTATTAAAGCCTCAGTGTGTCATGCTAAATGTCATATGTTAAAGACCATGCCATTTCCATCATGTCCTAATATCTAATTATTGTAATATGGATGTTTTTCTTTTTCTAATTGAGTAATCAATGTACCTCCTGAATATGCTTCTGCCCTCTTCACCAGTCTGACTTTTAGTCCATGTTTCTGATGAGAAATATTGATTCATTAAGGATTTGTCCTGAGTTATAAAGTAAAATATATTGGGAGTTGTTATAAAAAGTCTCCATAGAATATACGGTGCTGCTTTTATAGAGTAAATCCTTATTGAATAACTATTGCTGCTCCTGTAGAGTAAATCTAAATTAATTGACCTGTGTAAAAAAAACTCTCAATGAAATGAATGTCCTGCCATATTCTACATTAGTTTCTACAGAATATGTGCCTATAGAATAATAATATTGAACACTGTGTATGATTATATAAAATAAATCACAAAGAAATGAGTTGCACTGCTTCAACATAAGATCCCTATAGAAGTGGTAATAAAATATAGAATATGGTCTTGCTCTCATAGAATCACAATATGACTGTTGTGTGTTACTTCTATATATATCTTTATAGATTAAGTAATGCTGCTCCTATAGAATAAGTTGCAGTAAAAATGATTTGTATTGCTACTCATACAAAATAATCACATTAGAATGAGTGCTCTGTTATGTCAAATAAATCTTTGAAGGCCCCTCTTTGTCCATCACTATATATGAAGACCCCCACCCAATTATTTTGTGAATGAACTGTATATTATTGAAAAAAATATTGTTATTGAAGAGAAATGTTAAAACAAATATATTTGCATCTTGCTTTTTATTATTATAGCATTTTTAATTTACATTTTTTATTACAATTTAATAATTTAAGTCATCCTGTGACTGAGGCCCCCTAGTGGGCCCCGGCCCCCACTGTTAGAATATATTATACAAAGTTCTATACAACAGTTTACTCCCAGAACAGTTTACAACAAAGTGAGTTGTGATTCCCAATAAAAATATAGAATGTGTTACTGCAAATAGCGATAGAATGAATTCTTTTAACTTCTACGTAAAAAGTCCATACAGAATGAATCACTACAGTGTACTCCTGTAAAACAAGCCCCAATGCAATATAGTTGTGCTAATCAAAGTAGAATAGTAACTTGTGTTGTTTTTAACAGAATAAAGTCATTATAAATCTGAAAAGGAGGACTTAAGTCTTAATAGAATTCGTGGTTCTGCTCCTATAGAATCATACTGTTGTGTTGAAGCTGTGTTTGTGAAGCTGTTATTGATCACATGATCGAGGGTGGACTGGCCGTGGCTGAACTGGGTGCGGGAACAGAAACTTGCACTTGGGTCGTTCTGCCACCCGCCTCCCCTTGTTCCGATATTAGCAGCACAGCTCTGCGTTCACCCCAAAAGCACGGATCTCCTCTCTGAGCCCGGGTCTAAACCCTTGCGTTTACAACAAACCGACAGCTCAACAATGGGACCCCCTCCGTATCACGGCCATGCTATGGATCGTACCCCAAATAAAGCGCTTTTCGCTTGAGACGGAAACATAACAGGCTTGTTTTTTGGGAGTGACTCACCTCCCCTTCCCCAGAGTTTGATTAAAAAAAAAGAGTTCACAACCAAGATGGCCGCCGATCCCATGCAGGTAGGAAAAGTTTTTTTATTTCATACAATATAGATGTAAAGAATCTTAAAGTGTGCACGGCGACTTTTATGCTTTAGAAACATAGTATGCGCCCTAAGCGCAGCTCTCTAGCGCACTTTCAAACCACTACTTTTCTTCCTTTGGGACGAGCTGCTCCCTCCGCCAAAAAGCTCATGATACGGGAAAAACGGGGAACGGGGTCCGAAAAACACTTATGACAGGAGATTAGAGCTTGTATTTTTCCTGTACAGTCATATTAGCGTCTCCACATAAAATTTAATGTAGATTTTATGCCATGTTGTCTAGTGGCAACGCGAGTTGTATTGGAATTGTACACATTGGCTGTGTCTCAAAACCTAGTGAGCTGCCTACCTAGACTGCAAAACTGGTTGTTGAAGACATAAACTAAAACAGAGTTAAATAAAGCTAATAGACAGTAGTTAAGTTAGTCCACTGCCTCTACCATGCTATTACCACAGCATCCCTACTGTGATATGTACGTTAGTATAGTAAAATTTAGTATACTAGAATTTTAGAATGAAGTTCTGTTCTATTGGTTTATGCTTTTGATTTTCTGTAAGTGATTTTGTAGTTATTTGGTTGGGGCTTGTCTTTTTGTTCAGTGCTGATTTGCAGTTTTGTTTCTAACATTTTGAAACTAGTTATCAAGATAATCTGAAGGTGTTTACAGTGTAAACTTGTGGTTTGTTGGTTAATACAAACTAACAGACTAATTTGTATATAAACTATTCCAATATATATTAATGTTTATCAGCCTTTGACATGTCTTAAACATCAAAATGATGTTTTTGGCAAATGGATGACTGCAAAGAGCTGTAAGCCATTATTAAAGTACATTATTTTGGAAAGTGACTTCTAGATGTAGCCTTTTACTCTTGCTACAGTAGTTATTTGTTTGAGTCCACCCATTTTCACTTTTTATGTTATTCACCGTTACACCATTTCTGAGTATTTGTGAATTCAGTTGTCTGCAAAACCATGTCCTGTCAGATGCCATTTTGCCAGTGCATTCGAATTACAACCAGGAATCTGTTGTGTTTTTCTCGGTTTTTGTAAACTGGAAATGACACTGTTGTTACTGAAACTATGTTTTTGTCAGCATTTTTCTGACAAAACATGTAAGAGTATTGTGGAAAGTGGAAGAGACACTGCTGCATGATTTGGTTTTATGTGGTGAATGAGAGGTCTGAAGACGTTGTTGGTTAAAGTGCTCTTCAGGACTGTATGAAGGGAGATTTTAACCCTCATCAGTTTGAGTATTAATGAGCAAAACACATTAATGGAACCTTTTTGTCCCACAGATTGTGCTGTTTGAATATTGGTTTTGTGTGTGTTTGACTTGAGTTTAGAAGCACAAGTGAGGAAGAGATAAGGTACAACTGGCTTTTTCCTCCTAAAATGTAGGACAGTTGCTTTTCCATGACCTTCAGTTGACCCATGAGTCAGTGCTGCACATGCAAGCAGATTGTCAAAACATGCATGCCGGTTATTTTTTATTTGTTTCATTTCTTTCTGCAGACAGTGAGATTTCAAAGTCATGGATGAAGAATATAAACAAGAGGCTCACCAAAGCTAAAATTTCAGAGCATTCATTTCAGTTCAGCTTTAGATTTTGAATTAAGGATGCACGATATATCACTAACACATGAATTATCCACCAAACATCAATGGTATTTTAATTTATCTGTAACTGTCAATATTGAATATTTAAAAGTGTAATTCACTGTTGGCAAGATGGAGTTTTAATAAAAAGTTGACTGTCTGTGCAGTAAAAAGATACTTTTTTTAAAAAACGTTTTACGTTATCTGGCGGATTTTTGCTGGCAAATATATTGGTCCTGGTAGCATAAAATAATACACACGGTTAACTTACTTTCACTACAGACATTGTAACAATACAAAACTGGTTTAAAATAGGCAAATGTACCCTTTAAATGTACATGGTCATTTTTATACATTTTCCATGCTGTGCATTATGATGCTATAATGCCTCACTTGTAGCCAATGAAACAACTGATTTTAGTTGTTAGTGTTTTCTTTTTTATGCATTTAGACAAAAAAGCCATTTTTCAGTTGATATCTTATTGGTGTCTTCCAGAGTAATATTATCAGTGCATCTCTATTTTTAATATTTGAATGTTGATGTATTTGAATAATATTAATTCATATATGGTTTGCTTATTGTCTGTGCATGTTTGACGAACCTCACCTTCACCCTCCTTTAGACCTGAATGAGCGCATTCTGCTGAAAGTTTTGTTTTTAAGCTTTATTTATGGCTCCACTTTCCCCTGGAGGAAGATTAGAGGAGCCGTGTCAGTTCTCTTACATGTTGTCAGTGAGCTCATGAAGAGCTGGGCTAAGCAGGATTTGGCTCACCCACTCAGACCAGTTATCCTCCCTGCTGATGTCAGTGATACTGTGCTTCTTTATGTGTACTTGTACCTCTGTGTGTTTTCGTTCATGCTTAGGTTAGTGTGTAGGGTGCACTGGGAGATGTGAATGCAATATGACAATTATGCCTTAGGAGGGAATTTCCTTCAGGTGTTTACTAAGAATCTATTATTTTTGCATGAAAAAAATTGTTTTCAAAGACTATGGTAAGGATATTGGCATCAAAATGTTAATATATGTTTGTTTTGTACAGGCTCACATGGTTTCGGACCGGCTGGGCCTGGGGCACAACCTTGACCTGTCTGATACCATGGTGCAGCAGAAGCTAGATGAAATCAAGGAGCAGATCAAGAGGGAGATCCGCAAAGAGCTGAAGATCAAAGAGGGGGTAGAGAACCTTAGAAAGGTCACCACGGAAAAAAAGAGACTGGCGTATGTTGATAATATGCTCAAGAAGTCCAACAAGAAGTTAGAGGAGCTGCATCAAGAGCTGCAGGAGCTCAACGCTCATATTGTGGTGAAGGATCCAGAGGATCTTCTCTTAGGTATGAGCAAAGCTCTCGTCAGTAAACTTTAACCATCTATAGTGCCATTAATATTTATACACATGCACTACCATTCAAAAGTGTGAGGTCAGAAAGATATATTTTAATACTTTTATGCAACAAGGATGCATAAAGTGGCAGTAAAGACATTATAATGTTACAAAAGATTTCTGTCAAACAAATGCTGTTCTTTTGAACTTTGAAGAGTCCAGAAAAAGGGTGGTTTCCACAAAAATATTAAGCAGCACAAACTTTCAACATTGATAATAATAATAAATGTTTCTTGAGCAGCAAATTAGATCATATGACACTGCTGAGAATTCAGTTTTTATATCACATAAATAAATTAAATTTGCAGACACATATAAAAAGAAAACTGTTTAAACTGTAATAATATTTCACAATATTGCTGTTTTTACTATATTAATAAATGAAGCCTTGGTGAACATAAGACCATAAGTGTAGTTAAGTGTTAGTAACAAAAAAGGATGTGTGTATATATATATATATATACAGTTGAAGTCTGATACAGTTTTCTCATTTTGAAGGTACTGCATCTTACAGGCCTCCATATATTTTAGCTTCTTTGATTACAAAGGAACAATTTTTAATGGACAGAAACCGTTTTTTTTTTTTAAATTAAATGTTACATATAAATTAAGCAGGAACTCCGAGACAAGCATAAATTCATAAACTCAATGACGGTATACATGACAAACCCATTTTCACCCATTTTTACCGTTGCTGCCAAAACTTTACAAGTCATTCTTGCAGTTTCCAGTGGGTCATCCTTATAGTTGAGCCCTGCTATTTTTATATAACATGTTTCTCCACAGTGTCCACAATCACTTTTTGAGTTTTTTGAAGATAAATAGCCTTTACATGTGAGATATGTAAGCCTTGACAGTAACTCACTATAGGTGTAGCAGTTCTGGACTGTGATGTTTAGTTGTGAGAAAACCTGCCAGAAGCTTTATCAGATCTTTCACCCTACTAACCACATCCTTATACGGGATACAAGATGTAGCCTGGCATGGAAACCTTATTTGATGAGAAGGGGCTTTTGTTTGGTGACTCAGCGCAAGAGGAATGTCGCCGCGTGTCACACCTCTGTGTTGACCTCCTCAGTCTGTGTCGGCTAAGCAGAAATCAGCAGATGCCACAGAAAGACAACAGCGCTCCAGTGCCAGTGCCTCGCTGGTGATGTCATAGTTGCGCAGCACTTGTTGGGAGTCCAGACAGTGGAATTGGTCAGGCTGTTCCACTCTCTGCTGACGGGTCAAGCCTTCTGCACCTCATTATATCATCAGCTCTTATTACATCCATTGCACAGACACATCTGTTTGTTTTTGTGTATAGCAAATTAGTATGAAATAAATAGTTAGTCCAGTATGTTACAGGGCTTTAATCTACTTTTAAGCACCTCTGAAGTCTCAGTGTAATACCTGCTGTGTGGGTGCGTTATTCCTTACCCTGCGGACTTTGTTTATAATAACCACAACCGAGGCATCTGTATTTATGCCTTGCGTAATGATGTGACTCAGGAGTCTCCAGGTGCTTAACAAAAGACAGTTGTTCTTCATTAACATGTGCTTCTACACTAAGGTGCTTTGTGAAGATTTATTTATCACAGATGACCTTCTCGCTTCCGCTCTGAACCTCAACAACCTTGTAGAGGTTTTGTAATGGGCTAAATCGTCATGTAGAGAGGTGTTCATACTCTGTGTTGTCTATGAAGCAGTTTTTTTGAGATGTTATATTTTGGGTTTGGTGCAATTTGAATCTGATTTATGGTACATATTTTTTTAGGCTGACTGTAGAGCTATATATAGGGCTCACCAAGGCTGCATTTATTTGATCAAAACACAGTAAAAACAGTAATATTTTGAAATATTATTACTATTATTATTTTTATATCTGAAAAAAATTAAGATAATATTGATGTATTAATATAATAGTATTTTAATATATTTTAAAATGTAATTTATTCCTGTGAAAGCAGGTGCTCACTGTTCAGCCGCCATTACTCCAGTCTTCAGTGTCACATGATCCTTTAGAAATCATTCTAATATTCTGATATGAAGCTAAAGAAGCATTCTTCTTATCAATGTTTAAAACACTTGTGCTGCTCAATATTTTGTGGAGACTGTGACAAGGATTTTTTAAGGATTCTTTGATGGATTGAAAATTGAAAAGAACTTAAAGAACCCTTGTAACATTATAAATGTCTTCACTATCACTTTTGATCAATTTAATATATCCTTGCTAAATAAAAGTATAAATTTTTTCAAATATGTATGCACACACACACAAAAACTGACACAGGGGCAGCCGAGGCCTAATGGATAGAGAGTTGGACTTGTAACCCGAAGGTCGTGGGTTCGAGTCTCAGGTCCGGCAGGGATTGTAGGTGGGGGGAGTGAATGTCCAGTGCTCTCTCCACCCTCAATACCACGACTGAGGTGAGACCCTTGAGCAAGGCACCGAACCCCCAACTGCTCCCCGGGCACTGCAGCATTGGCTGCCCACTGCTCCGGGTGTGTGTTCACTACTGTGTGCATGCACTTGGATGGGTTAAATGCAGAGGACAAATTCTGAGTATGGGTCACCATACTTGGCCACACACCCTTTCCCCTTTCATTATTGCTGTTGAAGTTTAAATCATAGATGCTACCAAAAACATGTTTCTTTGTGTGTGTTTTGCCTTCCACTGTATTTTTTATATTACCCACCTCTGCAGTCACATAAAGTGCCTTTGTGAGAGCTGATGTTTTTGTTTGTTATTAACAGAAGTCTAACAGGTTTCATTTATCTGTAGTGTTGGGGGAGTTTTTACTTGTCTGGACATGAAAAGTAGTGCTGTGCTTCATTGAAATAATTTCCGTTTTCACAGTCCTTCATCAAAGCAATCCAAAAACATTCCTGAAAAACTGCAAAACTTACAGAATTAAGCAATCACCTTCATAAGAGTGCTTGCACCAGCTTTTTAACCAATAAAATAGTTTCAAATAAATCAAAAGCATAAATATTCTTACTTGGATTAGTGCAGCTTCTAAATTTGACTCTTAATGTTACTCAAAGGTCAAACAAAGAATCAGGTACTCTTGTTGCAATATCCTTCCTGTTTTTTATGGTTTAGCCAAAAATCTGGAAGTGGCCACAGAAAACTGCATACACCTAATTTCTGTTGCTCTCAGACTACTCAACTCTCAAAGAAAGTTTTATTTAGTTGGTCCTTTCTGGTGCTGGTGTGGTAGTTGAAGATATGAGCTGGTAACCAAACAACATTGGAGCGCATTGACTTCATTGTATTGCCAAAAACACAGAGACATTTCTCAAAATATCGTCTTTTAACTCATACAGGTTTGAATGACATGAGGGTGAATAAACGATGACAGAATTTTTTTTTTTTTTTTTTTTTTTTGAGAACTGTTCTCTTAATTCTAAATTGCTCCAAGAAGTCTGTCCTTGGAATCCCTTCGGATCCTACTAACTTCTGCCACTTCTTTCCCAGAGTGCCCTCTTACGCTGGACAGCCCTAAAAGTGAAGCACGAACATGCACTATCAGCAGCAGGCTAGCAGCCCTGAAAAAACAGAACGACATTGAATTGAAGGTGAAACAGGGGGCCGAGAACATGATCCAGATGTATTCAAATGGCTCCTCAAAGGTAATGTACCATTTGGTTTTATTTAATAACTCTTTTTACCTGTAATGTAGAATCCAGGATTCTGTTGTTTACAAAGCACATGAGAGAACACTATATAACCATATTGGCCCTGAACTAGTCAAAAGTTTGGAGTCAGTAATTTTTTTTTCCCATGTTTTTGAAAGAAGCCTCTTATGCTTACCAAGGCTGCTCTTATTTGATGAATAATATAGTAAAAACAGTAATATTGTGAAATATTACATTTTAAAATATCTCTTATGTAATTTATTCTGTGATGGGAAAGCTGGATTTTTTAGCAGCCATTACTGAAGTCTTCAGTGTCACATTGATCCTGCAGAAATCATTCTAATATACTGATTTGCTGCTCAAGAAACATTTCAGTTGCACTGTTTAATATTTTTGTGGAAACTGTTACATTTTTTTTTCAAGATTATTTGCTGAATAGAAAGTAACTATTGAAATACAGATCTTTTGGAACATTATAAATTACTTTACTATCACTTTTAATCAATTCATTGCATACTTGTTGGGAAAAAAGTTTTCCTATCCTTAAAAAAAATTCTTACTGGCCCCAAACTTTTGAATCGTAGTGTATGTGTAAGCAAAAAAGGCCAACACACATAAAATACATCTAAATTCCCTTGGATAGATACTACTGCTTTACTTCAATGACATGAGTGCAGCTCCTGTGACTTGCCTGAGAGGTTTGGCCATAGGAGTGGTGCTGGTGATGAGCTTATCCCCTCTGGCACACACACACACACACACACAGACACAGAGTGCAGCCCTATCGGAAATTAGCAAGGGCTGATGTCAACCAGGAAATGACTTGTAAACGGAAGCCTTTCCTTCTCACACACTCTTGGCATGGTAACAGTCCCTGGAATATGTTTAGCCTTTGACGAGCTTGCACAAGAGTCCTACCAATGTTAAAAAGATTAGATAGATTAATAAAGTGAAGTTAAAAAAGAGCACTTTTAAACTGAGTTTAGCAGTAAGAAAATTTCCTGTCACCACATAAAATCTGTATTTGTTTTTGCATGACTTGATTTTGTGCCTCTGTTGTTGACCTTGCAGGACAGAAAACTGCTTGCAACAGCACAGCAGATGCTTCAAGACAGCAAAACCAAGATCGAGTTCATCAGAATGCAGATTCTCAAAGCCAGCCAAACCAGCGAGCTCAGCTTCGACAACAATGATGTCATTGGTAACATTCACACATAGTTCCTCCAGCATTAGAATTCACAGTTCAACAAACACAAAATAATAAATTTACTTGTGGTGTTGTGGTACAGCCAAACCCATCATCAGTCCACTGGACCTGCGGGTGGAGGAACTCTGCCATCACACACGGATAGAGTACGCTGTGGCCGAGGGGGCCAAGAATGTCATGAAGTTGTTGGGCTCTGGTAAACTGGCTGAGAAGAGGGCTCACTCAGAGGTATTTTCAACTGTATAGCCATCATCATCATC
>JAFVLL020026057.1:60000-66827 GCA_021397915.2 Tor tambroides
AATTTAATGCGTCCTTGCTGAATTAAAGTATTAATTTCTCCAAAAAAAAATCAATCTTACTGACCCCAAACTTTTGAACGGTAGTATAGACTGACTATGGGTTTGTGTTTGGGTCTAATACTGGACAGGCTGTTTTTAATGTATTTATTTTATGATGTCACAAAATCTTAAATTTCATAGTAAGCTGGGGAGAAAGTTACAGTATGTTTACATAGAAATTCAAGCTGTTTTATTTCAAAAATAAAATGTTGATTTTTAAGAGCAGTTACTAAAATTAAATATTAAAACTGTCACAAAAACTAATAATGGGCCAATTCTAAACAAAATCCCTTTTCATAATATAGGCATACTGCTTGTAATAAAGCAAAACCATGATTTATTCCCACCTGTCAACAAACCTGGGCTTCAGTCCCAAACCTGCACCTTCTGAAAGCTTTCCTTTGTGAAACACCATTTGGTTTAGTTTATGTTATTGTCATTGTAGCTTCTAGTTTACATTGCCCTGATCTCTAAGTAAAGAGGTTTATAGGGGTCTGATAAATGTGTTTCTTCTCATCTCCCATGTCTGCAGCGAAACCGTTCCTGCGGGCCCCTCAGATGAGCATCGGTACATGGGGCCGGCTGGTGAAGAGGGCCATTCCCTCTCCCAATAACTCATTTAGTCCTCAAGTGGCAGAGCTGGCAGCTGAGACTGGACACAGCAGTCACCCAGGAACCCCTGCTCTGAGGAGGTATGAACATACAATACAATGAACACACTTGATTTGTTAGGCTAGCCATTAGGCAGTGCTTTCACGTGTCTGTTTGTGTTTGTCTGCCATCTCTAGTGACCCAATAGTGACAAAACTGGACTTTGACAAAGAGACTACACTAAAGCATTACTCTCCTGCTAGTATAAGAGAAGTTCTGCCTGAGGACAAGATCCCCAACAAAGAGCAAGAACAGGTAACATCACATGCTATCATGTGATGGTTGTTGTTGAGATAAGCCGCCCAGGCATCTGTATTGATGTCATCTGTTTCCTTGAAAGCACAGTTAGACTCCTTTAAACTCTGAGGATAAAGATCTGAAGCAGACATGTAGTTCATTTTTAGTCTCTTCATCTTGAAAGGAAAAGGAAATGCCTTCACCGTTACCTTTATAAACTTAAAGATAACAGCTATCCAGTGTCATCTTGTATAAACAGCAGCAGCTGAAAGGCTTTTTTTCTTCTTTTCCAGGACGTTTTGACTTCATTTGGCTACCGAAATGACAGGAATAGCATCATTGTTCAGTCTGAGCTTGACGAAGTCGTGGAACATGAGACTCAGCCGTCAGCGTTACAGCTCATAACTGTCCAAAAGAATACAGAAATAAGGTGAACTATTTATAGTTCTATTTATAGTTTGTGTTGTACTAGCAAATATACACTTGATATTACTAAGCACTTTTGTTGTTGTAGGGACGAAGAGGAGGAAGAACAGTTTCATTTCAGTCTTAAAGACTTTAAATGTGTTGCAGTGTTAGGCCGTGGCCATTTTGGAAAGGTATGAGGCAATTTTTGCTTTCAGTTTCATTTTTTTTTTTTTTTTTTTTTGTTATTATGCAAACAAACATACTATTTACAGGTGACAAATCAAATACAAAAAAACCAAGGTCAACAAAACATACATGACAGCCAACGTCATTTGTGTGAGTGTATATGTATGTGTGTGTGTGTGTGTGTGTGTGTGTGTAAGTGTGACTGGGTGTTGGGGGTGGGGGTATATAAACAATAAATAAATAAAGTATAACAGACAATAGTAAAAAAAAAAAAAAAACAGTAATGATAACAGTAATAATCATAATAATAATAATAATAATAATAGCATTAATAACAAATTAGAGGATGGAGGGTGAGGGAGATGATAAGTAATAATAGTAATAGTAGCAGCAATAATATTAATAAATAGATAACAATAAAAAAAATAAATAAATAAAAATAAAAAAATAATAACAGTAATTGATTCAATTAGAAATGAGGGGAAAGTTGGAAGATCAGGAAGAGGACAAATAGTAATAATAATGATAATAATAATAATAATAATAATGGTAGTAATAGTAGTAGTAATGATGAAATAATAGTAATAGTAGTAATAATAATAATAATAATAAAGCTATAAAGAGTAAGATATTGTAAGGCTGCCTCGGGGCCCTCTGTGAGCAGGGCATAAATTAGGCCCAAGACGAGCCATCAAGGAGAGGTGCTGCGGGGCACAAGGCCCAAAGTCCCACCCCTGGCCGCCACTCACATGCCACGCTTACCCTACATATGTATATGTATTATGTATTGTTGAGTATATTGTGCATTAAAAAAGCGTGACGTGCAGCGTGGAGCCAGTCCAGTACAAAGTCCAGGCTCATTTTTTAATTTAGTGGTGATTGCTTAGGCAATATTATTATTGGATATTTAGGTAACATTTTACAATAAGTTCCCATTAGTTCATGTTAGTTTATGCATTAACTAACATTAAATAACCATGAGCAGTTAATGTTATGTTAGTTAATAAAAATACAATTGTTCATTTTTAGTTCATGTTGCCTCATGTCCATTAAATAATATTAACAGATAGAGCTTTGGATTTTAGTAATGTATTAGTAAATGTTGAAATTAACATTAACTATGATTAATAAATGCTTTAGATAAATTTTTCATTGTTAGTTCATGGTAACTAATGTAGTTAACTAATATTAACGAATGGAATCTTGTAAGTGTTATAAGTGGCAGTTTTTTTGTTCTGATCATTATCTCTGTTTTTACATTTCGATAAAGTTCACCTTTAAAAACAAATAATTTAATAACAAATAATCTCAAAATAACCATTTTTTATATTGAACTTCATATATAATATATATTATAGATAATATATTCTGTTATAAAAATAAAATATTTATTTATTTTATTTCAAATGGACCATTTATCGGTTATTGTTCAGGAAAATAATTATCAGTTTGTCAACATCTGACATGCCTACTTTTTTTGCTGTTAACTTTTGGTAACACTTTACTGAGTAATTATAACCACAATTAATACATTATAACACTTATCAATTCATTGTTACACTATGCATTTTAATTCTGGTTATAATTATTTCCGACAAGATATAATGTATTACAATTCACATTATGAATAATTATAATGCATTATAGCCTTTAATAACCCTTCATAATGCATAATACATAAAGGCTTTAAGTAAAGTGTTACTTGACTTTTTTTGTAAATGATCAGACTTGTCAGGTTTTTTTTTTTTTTTTTTTCTGTGACAGATCATACAGCTGGCAATTTATTTACATTTAAAGGAGAGACTCGATGATATCTTTGCCAAGGGCGGTCTTATATGACTAGTAAACAACCACACAAAATGCCCTGAAAACCATATAGCACTACGTATACCTTGACAAATACCCAAAATAGTGACAGTGACTTTTCCAGCAGGAAACACCACTCACAGAATCTAGCTGTCATTACATGTGTCACTTTACCTTTTCCTTCAGGTGTTATTAGCGGAATACAGTATTACAGGGGAAATGTTTGCCATCAAGGCCCTTAAGAAGGGAGATATTGTTGCCCGTGATGAGGTTGAAAGGTAAATTATTCTCCTGTGTTATATATATATATATATCAGTCATCTATGAGCAACACTTATCAACTACTAGCTGTTTGGTGTTATTTTATCCTGTCTTTTTATCTGTTCTCCCAGTTTGATGTGTGAGAAGAGGATATTCGAGACTGTGAACAGCGTGCGGCACCCGTTCCTTGTCAATCTTTTTGCATGTTTCCAGACCAAGGAGCACGTGTGTTTTGTGATGGAGTATGCGGCGGGAGGAGACCTCATGATGCACATTCATGCCGATGTGTTTTCAGAGCCGAGGGCCACGTGAGTGGCACAAAAGTCATGCTTTTCAGATAATTGTAATCAAGCCTTTATCAGCATTACATGTTCTGTTGTTTTTGATTGTTGCAGGTTTTATGCAGCTTGTGTTGTCTTGGGGTTACAGTTTTTACACGAGCACAAGATTGTATACAGGTATTTGAAAAAATCTGTACTTAACTATTGAAATTTTGACACAAATGTACATTGTTTTTCATTAAATTCATTTGAGGATTAATGAATGTATTCTTCAGGGATCTGAAGTTGGATAACTTACTGCTTGACACAGAAGGATTCGTCAAGATTGCTGACTTTGGTCTTTGCAAAGAAGGTAAGGATATGTTTGTTGTTGTTGTTGTCTGCTGTACAAGTACTAGAAACAAATGCTCAACCTGCTTCTGTATTAGGAATGGGTTACCAGGACAGAACGAGCACTTTCTGCGGCACTCCAGAATTTCTGGCTCCTGAGGTGTTAACCGAAACGTCCTACACACGTGCGGTGGACTGGTGGGGGCTCGGCGTGCTCATCTTTGAGATGCTTGTCGGGGAGGTCAGACTTCATTCATTTCAGTTTATTCATTTCTCGTCATCTCTCTAAATACACAACCTGAAAAGTGTTGATTTGTTTTGATTTGATTTGATTTTTTAATGTATTTTTTTTAAATTTTGTATTATTTTTTAAAATAAGTCTCTTGTGCTCACCAAGGCTACATTTTAATTCAATTATTTAATTAAAAATACAGTCAAACGTAAAATATTTTGGCAATTTGAAATAATTGATTTCTATTTTAATATATTTTAAAATAGAATTTATTCTGTGATGGCAAAGCTGAATTTTGAGCAGTCATTACCCTAGTCTTCAGTGTCACATGATCTTTCAGAAATCATATGCTGAAATAATATGCTGTCCAAGAAATTAATATCAGTGTTCAACATTGAAATTGATGATAATTTCTTGGGCAGCAAATCAGCATATTATTTTTGTGGCAACTGTGATACATTTTTCTCATGATTATTTGATGTACAGAAGGTTTATAAAGAACCGCATTTATTTGAGAAATTAATTGTAATGTTGGAAATGTTTTTACTTCATTTTAGACTAATTTAATGTCCTTCCTGGATGAATAAAAGTGTTTATTTCTTACAAAAAAAAATTCTTACTGACCTCAAACTTTTCATGTACCTCAAAACCTGGAAGAGAAGATAATCATATTCATATTCATACAAGCAAATGTATTGAAGTGTGAAAGCAACAGTAGTTTTATAACTATTTTATGTTGCTTAATGAATTTATGTTTCCATAGTCTCCATTTCCTGGTGATGATGAAGAAGAGGTGTTTGACAGCATAGTGAATGACGAAGTTCGCTACCCAAGATTCCTCTCAACAGAAGCCATCTCCATTATGAGACGGGTGGGTACCAAGAGCAGCTTTACGAGTTTGAATTTACCAGGTGTAGACAAATATCAATTTATTATTAATATCTTTCACTTTCGCACAGTTATTAAGAAGGAATCCCGAGCGACGACTTGGAGCCGGTGAACGTGACGCAGAGGATGTGAAGAAACATCTGTTCTTCAGGGTAACTTCTGAACCAACTGGCTACATATCTCCAGTCATTCAAAGCATTGCATTTTCCAGTTTCTCTCTCTCTCAATATAAATATTACTTGTACCTTTTTTTTTTCAGAATATTGACTGGGATGGACTATTAGCAAAGAAAGTGAAACCACCATTTGTACCCACAATCCAGAGTTCCAGTGACGTTAGTAATTTTGACGATGAATTTACCTCAGAGGCTCCGGTGCTCACACCGCCCAGAGAACCCCGGCCCTTAACCCAGGACGAGCAGGACCTGTTTGCAGACTTTGATTATATTGCAGACTGGTGTTAGCCATGTGTTGACATCCCTCCCTCTCCACACTCACACACAGATACAGAAAATGTGAATCAGATCATTTGCAAATATCCCTTTTTCGTTGTCAGTGTTATTTTAGGATTATCACAACCCCTTTTCCGTTTTAACATGAAGAAACTTTTTTCTTTTTTTAAAAAATGGTTCAGACTTTGTTCAGGTTAATTAATCCATTTCATCAGGACCTAAGCACTGATCATGAAAAACATGAACTAAGCAGTATAGTTTTCAACTTACCACAGCTCATGACATGTGAACCATGTGATCAGGTGCCTCACTGACACCCCCTAGTGTTGAGGAAGTCAGCAGGCCACATCCACATTCATCTTGCCCACAGAATTTCATCAGTTACACTGAGAACGATGAGCCTTGGTTTTAATAGTTTTGTATTTGAAGCATTTACAATGCGACTGGTTTAAAAAGTCTGTCAGCTGTCAATGTTAATTATGTGGAAGTGTTTTAAAGCCATAGAATAGGTGGTACCTCATCCAGTGAATGTATAGTTTGCCACTATTACCAAAACATCTAGCCATTGTTATGTAATGGAGTCTATACTCTTCCCTACAGTACAGTATTAATGCGTTATGATCCTATTTACAACGAAAACCGCAAATATGAACTACCTGTTACAACTCTAGTCATATATGTGTCAGTGCTTTGAAACAGGAAATGCATCTACTTCCATTCAGTAAGTTATTTTTTTTTATCAAGTTTCAGAATAGGGTCATGTTTTGTTTTTTACCAGACTTAAGCTGTCAGTGGATTTACACTACCATTCAAATGTTTGGGGTCAGTAGGATTTTTTTAAATACTGTAATTCAACACTGAAGACTGGAGTAATGGCTGCTAAAAATTCAGCTTTGCCATCACAGGAATAAATTACATTTTAAAATATATTCAAATACTAAACAGTAATTTAAAATCTTAATAATATTTCACAATGTCACTGTTTTTACTGTATTTTTGTTCAAATAAATGCAGCCTTGGAAAATTTTACTGACCTCAGACTTTTAAACAGTAGTGT